>CAXAMN010025317.1:613925-644173 GCA_963970005.1 Durusdinium trenchii | reverse complement strand
CCAGCCTGTACATAGCACATGGCCACCCCATACCTACCCCAAGGGGTCCAGACTTATGTTACGAGTTACGAGTTACGAGTTTCATCCCGATTTCCTCCCTATAAAATCACTCGTTTGTCCTTGTTGCAGTGTATCACGGACACGAGTGCTCTCCGACAGGTATCAAAACTAGTTCAAAATGCACGTCCATACCCAGCAAATTATACGGACCCAGGGGGTCCATCCCCCCCAAAACATATCCGCCAGTACGTCCAACCCCCCCGTTTTATATCTATGAAATCTGAAGCAGGACCCCCCTGGCGGAATGCGGAGGGGTATACTTAAAGCATGAGCCCTCAACTTCCCTCATTTTTGGCGCATGTTTTCCAGGAGTCCTGCGCAAGTTGCTCGAGTTGGTTTCCGAAATAGGTGCACCAAGCCGCCAAGCCCTTCTCCCCCCCGAAACTGAACCGCTGCAGACCGCTCTCTCGAGGCCAAATATGCACAAGATGTGGATGGCTTGAGTCGCAGTTCATTGGCCCAGGCGGGCACCTATTTAAAGACAAAACACACCTAAAACACAAGGACAAACACAAGGATGTTCCCATGTTGCCCCATGTTGTCCCTATCTCATGCCGGTGCTGTGATCCAGGGTGCCGGTGCTTTTTCATATGTATTCTCCACAGTCGCCTTCATTCAAAGGGGGCGGGAGACTGTTGAGTTGGTTCAACTCGCCAGGCAGGCGACTCGCATGGAACGTGGAAGGGCGGTGGTGTGCAGGCGAGGAGACTTGACTTTCGAACTTGTATTCACATGGCCTGTGCACTTTTTATGTAAGGATATGTAAGGTATATTGTAAGGTAGTTGGTGCACGAGTTCTTCCTTCAATTCTACGAGTTCTAGTTGGCGGTTCTTATTAGAGTCCACGTTCGCAGGGGGTCTATGCACAGATGGAATCCTTTGCGTGCCGCACCTACCAGACCTGCTCCCTGCCTGTGACCAGACCGCTTTTTTCGACTCGGTGACCTCGGACGACTCGTGGCGACAACGGCCATAAGTGCAGTCCATCCAACCCTCCACCAACGGTATAGCAGATGTGTAAGGTTGGATGGACTGCCCATGGATCACCACATCACCGGGATGAACTTGGATGGCCGTTCGTGAGACCGCCTCCACTGGGTCGGACGAGTCGTGGGTGGTTAGTAGACGTTGGGCGCCTACTCCAGGGAGTTTGTTCCAGCGGTGTTTGACTTTGCTGGGACCAAAGCTCAGCCGACATGGGATCCCTTTCGACTGGTTCAAATCAGCTCAGCGGACCTGAATGGTTTTGACATGTTTTCCGAAACGCGTTGTTTGTTTCGAAGACCCAGTGGTGGCCAGAGATGCCTGGGAAGAATGTCTAATGCGTTGTTTGTGCCAAACAACGGTCAGTCACAAGCGGTTGGAGTCATTGCGGTCTCCACAAAGATGGACATAATGAACGTCAAACATGTCACTCAATGTTATACACTGAAATGGTCCAGTGGTGTGCTAATATAAATATATATATGTATATACATAATTATACATAGCAGGACCATCCAATGGGTGTCCAATGGACTACCCTGCACTACTTAGGGATCTCCACCCATTGGATGTTCCAGGTGTGTTCTATTTCTTTTTGGCCCACCGAGCTGAGGTTGCGAGCCCACCGAGCTCTTCGACATCAAAGAACAAAACGGAGCTCCACGGCAGTGCAAGGCTCCTCCCCCGCACGCCGCGGCGGTCGGCGTCGTCGGCTTTGATGGATGGCACGGCAGGGCCTATGGAACAAGGCAGAGTTATTGAAGAGGGCCCAGGCATACCTAGGCCTGTGGTTGGTGGAATAGGTTGGAATCTACCAGTGAGTACCCTCAGTTGAAATGTTCAGGGAGATGGTGGTGTCGACTTCTCCGAGCCCGGAGAACGGGACCAAAGAAAGGATATGGGATGAATCTGAAGATTCCAACATTGGGTGACAGGCAATCACCC
This sequence comes from Durusdinium trenchii, assembly GCA_963970005.1. NCBI lineage: Eukaryota > Dinophyceae > Suessiales > Symbiodiniaceae > Durusdinium > Durusdinium trenchii. The sequence continues at coordinate 642,184 of CAXAMN010025317.1, read as the reverse complement.
GGTGATTCGCTTGGTTCATTTGGTGAGCAAGCAAGCTGCTTGGCGGCCAGGCTGCAGAAGGCGGCCAGGGAGATCGAAGAAGGTAGTGAATTCTGTGCACTTGGTGCAAGATGAAACTTGCAAGATGAAGCTTGCAAGATGAAACATACCGATGGGCCCACCCCAGCGGTTTTTCTGCTAGACTGAGAGAGAGAGAGGGAGCGCCGGCTCCACTGCAGGTGGTGCAGGAGGGCATGCCAGAAGATGCGGTCCGGACACGAAGAAAGGGGGGCTGGAACCGTGTGCAGTGAGAAAACTCCAGCTCAGGGTCTCCCCTGATTGCAACTACTTGCATTTAGGAAGGTCGATGGATATTCGTCCCATCTCGGTTGATCAGGGGATGCGTCGTGGGGATGCAAGAACTGGACGTAGACTCTTGGTGCTTTGGAATGCTTGGGCGGGGTGACGCCCCAGAGTCGAGCACAAGTCTTTTTGGATCTGGATTTCGTAATTTTCATTGAAAGACCCCAACCGATGGGTAGACTGACTGGTCGTTGCTTCCCGAATTCGGGGTCGTCGAGCTGAAGCCGATTCGAGGAGTCTCTATTTGATCTACACACCAGATATTGTCATTTTGAGTCTTTTATTTTTTCGACATGTTCCGTGGAGTCCAGTCCTCCCGACCGATGAAAGAGGCTTAGCAGGGTCCTTGTGAGAGTGACAGTTCATCGTGGCGACGTCTTTATGTCAGTACTCTTGGCTCGCTGATGCCAATGGCCCTCAGCAGTAATTATTCAAAGACTTGGCTCATCCAATCCAATAGAAATTGAAGACTCCTCATATTGAGCATCTAAATTCAGCCGGGGATGATTCAGATATGACTGGACCAATCAGAAATCAATCAACGATGCCCCTGGACACAACATATGTTTACTGTTTATGTTCACATGATAGTGATGATAGCGTTTGAGATGGTATGATCCAGAAATCCCAATCCCAAGAATTCACTCCCGCAACACATTGGAGCCAAGAAAATCAGCTCCCTTTCCATGTGTTCTAACATGTTCTAACCAAGTAGTTTCCACTTGTTTCTTTATAAAGTACTGATAGTACTGTACATGGTTTCTGTGTGCTAAATTCTTTTGTCAACGTTCATCCTGCCAAAAACGGCAGACCACTGGGACGTCGTTCTCATTGACATATCGCTGTGTTCCCTATCGGTGGGTCCGTCCGTCCGACTCCATCAGCCAGGCCTTCATCCTCTCAGATCCCTCACACCCTCGCTTTTGCCTGGGCCACCGAGAAGTCGCTTTCCGGGTCGGATGGGTCGGTCGGTCGGTTCCCGCGGATGGGCGAGGGGTCTAGGACTCTCAGATCGCCAGCGTTTGGGACCAACATGTAGCAGTTGGTTCGGGTCCATGAGCCTCTGGGATACACATATATATATATATATATTTTTTTTTCCCATATGTCCAGTGACATTCGGTGATGATGCTGGAGTAGCCACCATCATTCTAACAAAATATATGTTCTTACTTCGCCATGTTCACCATTTTCGCTGTTCTTCCTGGCCAAAAGCTGACAGCCCTGGCTCAGAGCCAAGTCGATCAGCCCAGGCCCTATGATCTCGGGGGTCTCTGAGCAGTTGAGCTCCTCGCAGGTGCAGCGGGTTCTGCCGCGGGGTTTGGCAGAAGACATCCAGACACTCCGCGTATGGAATTTTTTGGGTTATAAGTTATAATGCATGGGGGGCTGGTTGAACAGGGGTCAATGCAGGCAAGTATACATTCAGACATCAGATGGAGTATTTGGGTATGCACACCATGAGCCACCGGCAGAGTAACAATACAGTTTAGCCGTTGTCGTTTAGCAGTTAGCCGCAACGGTGCGGCGAATCTGCACGTTTGGCATGCCAAGAGATTCATGCCAAGTGTATTCTTGTATTCTTCAAGATTAAGATGCAGTTCTTATGCTTGTATTCTGATGCATTCTGGGATGTGCTTCGTTTGCGCCTGAAGAACAAGAACTGCACGCGCCGTCACGCACCAGGGTATCCAGGTTCAGTCTTGAACTTCGGATTGAACGTTAGGCCCGGTAGTGTAGGCGGTGTTTGTTTTACTCTCTTGTGCGGACAAACAGTGATGTGAGAAGCTAGATTTCCTCGATGTAATCTGATAATTTTTGCAGAAACAGTCTAGTCGCAGTCAGTCTTGATGCTGGCTTCAGTGGCTTCAGGGCATTTGCAAGCTCATTGAGTTTGCCGCTGGCAGCGGGTATAGCTTGGAACAGTGCCAGCAGGACCTGACAAGTGAGTCTTCTGCATCTGGGATGTTGGCTCAATTCGTGCGGGATGTGGAAATTGAGGTGGCTTTTCGTTTGAGAACGGCGTTGCCGCAAAGGGGTAACAGCCTTGTGACCTCCTTTTTCAAGAGCCAAACCGTCCAGGGCTGGTGCCAAAACGCGGATCTGGGTCCCTTCCATCCGCGCGCGGCCAGGACTACTGTCAAGATGGCTTGGAAGGCTACGAGAATTTCATTGCCGTCTCGGTGTCCATCTACCGGCAGAACATGCTCATCGCCGGCATCATCGCAGCCTGTGTGGTCTTCTTCATCGTGGCATCCTGGACGACAGAGCGGCGAAACGACTCGTAACGCAGGGTTCGTCATGGAGAAGAACTCCCGCCCGGTCGATGGTTCGCGCGACCTTGTGTGGGGGGGGAAGCTTATGACATGTTATTGTTGGTTTGCCTGCGTGTGGTTTTGCTTGAGGATGCAGCTGAATCGGGTGGCAGGGTCAGGGCTTTGCAGCAAGTGGTGTGGCTGGAAACGTAGGTCATTAGGCATGTAGTGAGTCAGCACATCTTGATACATGTTTGTATTTCACCTCACTACCGGAATCGACCAACATGTCTTCCAGGTTCTGGTTGCAGCGACGAGGTGCTGTGCAAGAGGTACTGTGTCCATTTGTGTCTCTTGAGGTTCGCCGATCGAAACAGTTCGCCCATGTACTGGAGGTGTTTGCCAGGTTTTGATCAAAGATGTTGGTGCTTGATCTGCAAGCTGCATCCAAGATATCCAAGGATGTTTTCAGGTAAGGGCCTGACAACATACTTGTAGTATGGTTGTGGATTTAGTGGATCACAGACTGGGGAACCCTGGGCGGCATTGTTTACACCGTAGCCTTTGGCCACACATCATGAGAGGACGATCGGGTACATTCCGCAGATTTCTCCTACACCAACTGGGATGTACCAGCTCCAGAAATAGAATGAAGTTGGGCAGGGTTCACCACCAACATCATTCCTTGAACTTGACTCACGGCATGCGGCAATCAGGCAGATTTCTACATAGTATTCTACATACATTGCAGAATTCGTCATTTACATTCATTTACCATCTCATTTTTGTAGCAGATGTGTTTGTCAAATAGCAGGGGGATGACATGGGAAGAACTCCGAAGGAGTTATTTCGTTGACGCATGTTGACGTGGCCAAAACGTGTCCCTTTCGGCCGAGGTTCAGCTCAGCAACCTTTTCTACATCATCAGGCCATGGCCTGTTTTTCATGCCCATAAAGACCTGCTTCTTTCTGCCTCTTTAGCCAGCGGAGGTGTCCTATATATATGTATATATTGATCATTATTGATCCATGTTGATCCTAATGTATTATCTCATGACATATCGATCCTATGCCTATATCATCCTATCTCATATACATATGTCATCATATGTCCCATCTCGATTAAAGAGGATGTTCTTATTGTTTCTATCTCTCTATGGCCCTCCCGCGGGACCGACGTCGCGTCTCGCGTCTCTCCGACGCACCACGTCGACATGAGTGATGAACTGAGAGGAGCAGAGTGACGGATGTCAACCACCTGAGTGGAGCATCCACATTTGGCACCCAGCTGAGGTTTGGGGATTTGGGATTTTCACATTTTGATGTTTGCAAGATTATGATTCAATACATGCATGTCAGAATCAGGTAGTTCGGTATTGACGGCCTTGACCTAAAACAAACCCACTCCATGTATGTCATGTTTCTCTACATCAGGGTGCACTCCAGTCCCATGTTGAAATACAATGATCGATATACAGGAGCCAGTCCCGACCTCGCCCAGACCGGACCCGGACCGACACCGACCCCGGAGACCCACAGGCAGGTTCGCACGGTCCAGCCTGAGAAGGACCCGGTGGACGTGTGACGGGGCCGGATGCGGAGCTGAACACGTATCGAAGATGTAAGGGTGGGCAGATGTGTTGTTTTTGTGCGTTGGAGGCTTTATATATATACTGTAGATATAACATATGGTCACTATATTGTCATATATTATCTATATTTAGTGTTGTTGTTCAACAACATCATTTTCCTGGACCTTCCAAAGTACCTTGGAACAGATTCATGTTGTGTATGTGGATTAAATCCGTGTGATGTTGGTTATCTCAGAAAGCAATGTGAATTCATTACGGTTGTAACGATTCCAGCTCCTGCTGGCGAGGAGTAAATGCTGCAGCCTGTAGCTGAAGCTAGCAGGCCAGTCCTGATGAGCCTTTCGGCAGATTCCCTAAGGGAATGCTGACATATGCAGAATCCCAGTGCTTCGCCCTGGGCTCCTGGCTGACGCCATTGGCCATGGGCTGCTGCCTGGCATTTCTGGGCGCTTGGGCGTCTAGGCAAAACGTTTGAGGATGGGCGTTATCGATATTCATCACAAAAACAAGCCCCACGCCGCTGGGAGAAGCTGAACCAACACGCAGCAAGCAGGCGTCCTTTTCTGCAATTCCTATCAATCTTAGTAGCCGTGGAAACGATTTGATGTGGCAACATCCTGATAACTTATAACATATACAGGCTATCGGCTATTAGGCTATGGTTTTCTATATCGAAGAGTTTCCAGAGGATGTCTTGTTATGTTTTGTTCATCTCCAGTGAGCCATCCTCCACTCATCAGACAGGTGCTGTCCACCTGTTGGGTGGGTTGACTGCGCGGCAGGAGACCGCGCGGCAGGGGAGCATGCAAAAATGCCACGCGTGACTTCAAAAGAGTGGTGCGGTCCATGGTGCAGCCAGGCTCTCTCCAGGAGCCCACTCTCTCCTCTAAGTTGGGTGAGAGAAGATCGTGTGGTGATCTGGTCGATCGTTTGGTGATCAAAACATAGGGGGCCGATCGCTTGTCGCGTGTGGGAGTTTGTTTTGTTTTTCTCTAGTGCTTGTTCAGGCGAGCCAATGCTGTTCAGCGAGTTTTGTCGTCTCAAGATGTCTCAATCCATCCTGCCTCACTTGACACTGGGGTGCAAGACCGGGCAATCCACAAAATATTGCAGAATCCAGGTGCGAAAAAAAGGAATGTCCCAAGGCCGAGGCCTGTAAAACCCCAAACGATAAACCATGATAAACCCCTATTAGCCGGGCTTCATGAATTATAGTGCACATGAGACGGCAGATGGACAATCCCTTTGTCATCCTTCCACTGGCACCGGACTTCGCATGAGGGAAGGGCCCGCTAAGGCCGTCGCTTGGCTCGTGACGAGCGTGCCTTGATCGCCGGGCATCCCAAGGGTCCAGTGCATCTGGACGAGATTCGCGCAGGAAAACCCAAGTGGAGACCTTCAGCTTTGAAACCCTAAGGTTTTTTAGGGGTTAGGGTTTTGAAACCCCAAGGTCCAAAGCTGCAGGTTCAAAACCTCAGGACGCCCCCAATGTGCCACCAATCTGGAATCTGGACTGGGACCTTTTTTGTCCATAGTGAACTAGGACCCGCTGGAGGTGTGCTAACAGGCACTCCGAGAGGAAGACTGAGAGAGAGAGAGAGAGAGCGAGCTAGAGAGCGATCCCAGTACTGTACTACCATACTATGCAGCTTGCGTCTGCTGGTAGGTTGGTGGGGCTCAAGAAAACATATGTGTACTAAACACCCAAGATCTTCTAAAGCCCACTGCACAGCCAAGCTATTTTGACAATCATCCTCAGGCCTTTCTTCCAGGAGGGTTCACGCAACCACGTCTGCCCAGTATTAGCAAGCTGGCCAATGACCTAGCTATCTTATACATCCATCAGCTCCACAGGCTCATGCTACATCATGTCGCATAAAACTTACACCCTGGGGCCTTAGACATGCTCCCAATTGAACTCATCCAGATCCAGGACCCGCAGCACCGACTCAAAACCGTCAGCGACCCCAGATCCCGTCGGCAGGTCATGGACGATACCGACCTCGTCGGGGTCAAGGCCGCTTGGGAAGACTTCGTGGCAGCAGGCGCCGGGAAGCGGCGGAGAAGTGGACGAATCGGACCAAACACACCAAGAAAACAACAGCAGAAACAGACGTGGCACAATATTGGATGTGGTCCTTCTGCATATATTACATATTATAGTTGCTTTATATTACTTTAGATTATATACATTTTCATGTTTTATATTCATTATGCATATGTTTTGTTTTTCTCCCATGTACTTGAGTATCCTGAGTCTGTGATTCGAAGGGCATTGGGGTGGATGATCGCAAACTGGCTGTGGGGCAAGGGTGTGCTTTTCTGACACTCATGTTTAACTTAGAGGTCGGGGCTCGGGACGTTTTTTGGGTTTTGCATGCTCGGGCGAGGTGCTTTGGCGTCAGGTCGTTTCGCTGATGCCTTCCCATAATTTCATGGGAACCTTGGATTTTTTTACAGGCCGCCCAGTGATACTTGTAGAATCATGGACCCCTCCGAAATCCAGACCTTGACTTTCCTTAAACATGTTCCACATCGGAACACCCGAAGCACCTCACCTCCGGGCGCCGCCACGCGCGTTTGCTCCGCCTGCCGCCAGGCGGAGCAGTCGTGCGACGTGCGCCCGTCCCACTGGGACGCTACCAACACGGCATCGGGGAGGCCGTTTGGGACGGGATAGAGAGCAGCGGAATGGGGAGATGTCACAGATGGTGAAATCAACGCATGAGGACGTTATATTTGGTGGTTGGTCATGTTAATTAGCTGAAACTGGTTGACTCATTTTAATTTAGAGTTCCTTAATAACTTAGGTATATTTTAATTAATGAACTTTCACACATTCCACCATGACATGAATAAAGGGATGCCTTTGACAGTCACAACAACCATCCTCGCCTTCAAACATGCAGTTCCAAACTGAGACGACGAGGACGCTGGCGTTAGACCTGGAATGCACAAATTTGATCCATGTCGCCCCAGTATGCCCCAGTCATCTAGCCAAGTCTAGCCCCATGATAAAATGATGTTGTTCAGCGGCCACAGCCATGGTGCCACTTTCGGTGCCTCAATTGGGGTTTCCTTTTTGTGTGTTTGCTTTCTTTGTTTAAAGCAGCCGCCGTTCCCGCAGAATCATTGGTGATGAACATGCGTTTGGATCGCTTTGTCAACCCTTTGATTCTAAGAGCTGTTTTTCTTTGGTTTGGGTTTGGCTAAAGCGGCCAACTTCAGCCCTTGCACTGCAGCAGATTCTTCCGCGTCGCCTTCGCGTAGCCTTCTCTCCTGGAGCGCGCAGGTGATTCCCCAGATCCACCGCTGTAGAGCGCTTAGAGGGACAGGGGAACCTCACATCTTCCACCGTGCCGGACCGTGCCCACTGCCTGTGACATTGGGGGAGAGGAGAAAAGCTTAGAAAAAAGATGCCTGCATGTACTTTCCTGATCTTTCCTGACTGTGTCGTGATTAACTACTTGGGCGAAAAGCAACGTCCAGCGTCGTCGGGACATGTCCAGACCTCAATCTTCCGGAAACAGGATCGGAGCCCACCATAATTCAATATAATTCATGCAGACTTTTGATTAATGATTAATAAAACCATCCCATAGATCTCCATATATGAAGAGGATATGAAGAGGTTATTCAATGCAATTAATTGAGGGGAAGTTGTTTAAATCAAGAGTCTACATTACTGGCTTTAGTTGATTTTGAATTTGGGGGTGGATCTTTGTGCGGTTGACAAACGGTTCAACGGTTCCACCGAAGGCACATGACCGCGATGACCCATACGTCCAGGGTCCAACTCGGAGGACCTCGGACTTTGTATGGAGATCTCTTGGGGTCGTTCAGTGGCCCCCACTGGAATTGTAGGGATTTTATACACCCAAGGCTTTGATTCCACCAAGGTGGCACCTGTGCTGGCGATGGGGCGGCCTATGCCTGTGGCGGCTGTGGCCAGGTGGGCGGATGTTCCCAACGTTTGGGTCACGTCGATGTCCAGCCAAGGGTAGGCTCGGCGTTGACTCAGTGGCAACGAACATGTTCCACAAGTTTTGGAGGGCTGCCCCAAAGACCTTTCAAAGTCCACCCGGTGTTCGATAGGGCATTGTTTGGGCATTGAGCCGATACTGTACGACCAAGACCACGACCACGACAACGACAAGGACAAGAAGAAGAAGAACAACAACAAGAAGAACAACAACAACAACAACACAAACAGCAACAGCAACCACAACCACAACCACAACCACAACTCCACAAACACATATACCAGCTTGTATGTGTACCACCATCTCTCCAAGGTAAACCTGGACACTTCCCTTGAACAAGGAATGCAACTTGGTCGGGCGTTGTAGCTACCACACGGCCAAACACCTCATGGCTTGGCCGGGTGTTGAGGTCAACAAACCACGAAGTGATTTGGAAGCAGGGTGAAGCTGGTACAGTTGGATGCCTCGTGTATGCATTGGAGTGTGTATGTGGTATAGGTATGTGATGGTATGTGGGTATATATATATACATATTTCTCATTACAAATACAAATAAATACGCACGGTATATGTGTTTGTGGAGTTGTTGGATCGGTTTTTTTGGGGTCTACCTTTGTCGAGCCATGAGCACGCCTGAGCAGGTCCGCTACTGTTCTGCGGCCTGCGGCCGTGAGGGTGCCCTGGTGCCTGGGACGTCGCCTCTCTGGGACGTCCCACGTCTCACATGAGGTATCTAGGGCGGGCCTGATCAGCAGAATCCTTAAGGCTTTAAGGTCATCACCTCACTCCAACCCGTGGACTCCATACACATCATCCAAGGCGAGCACTGGCGTCTCCATCGGCGCCTGTGCATGGCACCTGCGCCCATGGAGATTTCGCCACTGGACAAGGTGGGCAAGGGGATGATTGGGATGAGAGAAGCCGACCGTGGACCGTGGACAGGATTTTGTCGGGAAGACGAAGATCCACTTTTCTTTTTTTGGGCTGGGAGCGCTTCACGCACTAGCCAACCTAACGCGATCTAGTGCGTGATGATGTTTTCTCATTCTCAAGATTGCATGCAGTCCGGGAGTGCAGGGTAAGGGGCATGATGGATCTAGCCGGATGCCACCGGTGATTGATAGTGATTGGTCGTGATGTCCTTCCCGGCTTGGTCATGCAAGGTGACTTTCTTCGCACAAAAGAATGAAGACAACGGTGTGCATGATGAGCCTCATTGCTAGAGCATTGAGCATGACATTCGATACAACTGACAAGCGCGTTGCAGGTGGTGCCATCCGATCTCTTAAGCAGTCGGGCGGATGGAGCTTTGTCCTCAGAGTCATGCGGTGCCTGGTTCACATGGCAAGCGCTGGTGTGGAGAAGGGCTATCATGCTCAAGTTGCAATGGTTCCATCATGTTCCATCGTTCCGCCTCATGGTTGCGTGCCTTTTTCCGTCCTTTGATGTTTTTGTTTTTTTTCCAATTATATATCCAACAATTCTCCAAAGGAGGCCATGCTTGAGGGTTTGCGAATGTTTGCGATGATATTTTGTATTGTCTTTTGTGGTTTGGGGTGAATCTTCTCGACCACTTCCCACAACCTTGGGCTTCTCAGTCTTCCACTTGCTTGGCAACCAGCCGTGCAAGCCAGCGCTTGCGTGAGGCATTGCTGGCCACCCAAGACCTCCCGGTGGGACAGCTGCTGTTCGAAGAAGTTCCACTGGCCTGGCAGCCAGCACCCAACCTGTGGCTCGACATTGAATTTCCACGATGGACGGAGACTGGCGAAGCTGAAGATCTTCCAACATTCCTTAAAGCTGATGGCCTTTGAAATTCGACAACCACATCAATCAAGATAATTCAATAATCCCTGGTAGTGGTCAAGGCGTTGCCAATAGTTCCTGGCGTGGCCTGTAGGTAGATGCACATGCCGATAGGGCTTGGGACGGCCCTAGGGGTTGGAAAGCAACAACTGCATACCAGTGCCTCTTCGCCGCAATGATATCCGCTTTCCTGTTGTTGTTCTTTGATGTTCTTTGATCAGTTTTTTGCACAAGTACGACGATGCTCAGCGCGCTTCACGGATGGGTCCACAACAACTTACGGTCCTTAGATGTTTGGCATGTTCATGCACATCCCTCCCATTTGATCCTCAGCTGCAACCACCTGTGTTTCCATCAGCTCAATCACACCAGGCGCCGGCGGCTTTGCGTGGCTTGCGGGGTGCCAGCCGCCAAGCTTTGTGGAGGCTGCGAGCAGGCGAGTGATGAGGAACACCATGAGGAGTATCGTATATTTTAGCTTTGAGACCCCCTGACTCACAGACCCCACGACCGACTTGAAGTCCGACTTGGAGACGAAACGGCACGGGTGACTCGGCACGGGTCACATCAGCAGTATCGGCACCCCTCCATTGCTCGGTGGGAATGCATCCTCCCTTGCTCGGTGGTTGTTTTTTCCGCTTTGGGTCGAGGTGAGCTTGTGTGGCGCTTGCGACACCTGCAAGATGTGCTTCTTGGCGGTTGTGGACATGTCACGGTGATGCAAGACATCATGCCCTCCAAGACTTGGGTGATAGATGGGTGATGGGTTTCAGAATGTTTCAGATTTTAGATATGTTTGACAACCTTTGCTTGACTTGAGATGATTGAACCCACCGACTAGTATTGGTCAAATGCTGTCAAAGGAGTTGAACCCACTAACCGTTCATATGCTGTTCTCCTTCAGGTTGTTCTTCTTTAAAAACTCATTGATTGCTTCGTTCGTTGAGGGGCCGAGCTTTTGCTCAAGGATACCTGCAGGCAGATCGCAGTTCAACCACTTCATATTGGGACAATCTGAGACATTATGATTTGAAACATTTAAGATTATATAAGATGCCTTGGCTGCGTACTTCAATCTGAAGCCTAAGCCTATGCCTATGCTGGGCCTAAAGAAACACTGCTCTCGAGCGGAGGGAGGCACCTGCTGTAGGAGTTTGCCTCAGCTGCTTTCGAAGGACAATGCAGCCACTTGGGTCCGAAACACAAAGCTGGGAGTTGTTTTTGCAGTTTGCCTGAGACAATGAAACTCCAAAGCAAAGACCAAATTCAACTGATCAATTCCTGCTGATGGAGGCTGGAGGTGATTCTGCACCAGGCTCGTGCATCCACACATCAGTAATCCAGAAGGGTCCAGAAGCGTGAAGGAATGAACCACCCTGGGTCCCTGAGGTCCAGAGCTTTCGATCACTCGAGGCCATGTAAGCCGTTGCCTCAGAGTCAGCTGCCGAAAGGGTTCCAAACGGAAAGCACCGACGCCAAACGGAAGGGCCAGTGGTTTGGTTCCGGGCCTCAGGCCTCCAGTCTCCAGTGTGTTGATCCTTGAAAGACCCAAGTGCTATGGAGGGTGTTCTCGTAAGCTGGACAAAGAGGCAGGACACCCTCCATCGAAACTGGAAGAAGTTCTTTTGTTCTGTTGTTCCGATCTTCCACGGACCAGGGGATCCGGGCCTTGGCATGTTCCTGCCACCAGGCGCCTTCACATTGGTGGCGCTTCAGGCAGGGATCAGCTTCGGATGCGGATCCGTGTGGCTTGGCCGAGGACCTGCCAGGCCATGGCACCTGACCATGTTCCCCCACCAGATGGAACACCTCGGGGGGGTCCAATCAATAGATACAGCATGATACAGCTGGATCTTGAGATTCTTGCTTGTGTTTTGTTTGGCGGGGATATATAAACTTATATAGAGAGTACTACAGATAGTACTAGTACTATACTATAATACTATACTTATGACATCTTATGACTATTGACAAGCCACCAACAACGGCAGTGTTCCATCGTTTGCTGCACCACGGTGCACCCCGGAGTGTTTTTCCCACCTTCATCTTCAATTGAACTCCAAGAAATCTCGATGCAGGGAGGCAGACTGAGGCAGAGAGAGAGAGAGAGGTAAATATACATGTGCAACTTGGAACCTTACAAGGGCTGCCATATGGCTGCATTGTGCTCCCACGATGGAAAGGTTGCTGAGTAAGTGGCCTTGTGGTGAGGGGAAGCACAGCAAAGTCTGAGCGCTCAAAAATCGAGTTGAAGGACTCTCGAACCCGGCTCTTGTTCGGCTCATGACTCAAGCGTTGCTGAGAAAACATGACAGGACTTGTTCAAGAACAGGGTCCTTGGAATAGGTCAGGGCCCACAAAACCAACCTGAAGCCTTCAGTGTTCTTTTTGCCCTTCGCCCTTCGGTATGGATGATGATTCCAACGTCATCCCCATGAAAAAAAACCTTCTAGCTCACTTCACAATTTGATGTGCTTTCCCCAACAGACGCATGTTTTGGGTTTTTCGGGGAACCCTGTTGGTGGCCCCCCTAACCAGTCCACCTTCCGGTGGTTCTTTGAGACCCCGTGGTCAGGTCCTCCGGGACTGGGAGGAGCACCGCTTGCCACCCGAAGCCTTGACGATGACCCAGGTGGTCCCCGAACCGCACGTCGTTCGGGCCATTCGCGCCGAAGCGGAGCGCATCGGATCGACGCATCGGATGGTCGCGATCCAATAGGATGGGCAGGTGATGTTGCAGGTCCTGAGCAGGCGATCCAATATTCAAGGTTCATTCATGGTGATTTGCTGCATGCTGCATGCGTGATGTCATGCTTGACGTCTCTTCTTCATTGGTGTGTTTTTTTCTTGGCATGCTTCATGTCATGCTTGATGCCTTCAAAAATGCTTGAAACATGGCGAATTGTTCTTTTTGTGGGTCATTTCAAGTTTGCTTCGCCCAGGCAGCCCCTCTCGAGGCGCAGCGCTTGACGCCCTCCGTGCAGAAGGCCCGAGACCCGTCTCCGGAGTCGCGGGTGTGGCCCATCAGTAAGAGTCGGGATGATCCGGGATGATCACGATTATTGAGACATGTTGAGAAAGGTGAAAGACACAAAACCATACAAGATACAAGTATCACCCACTGTCACTGGCAGTGGGATATGCCCAACACAATCCAACACATCATAGATCATCATACTCTTCAAATCGCTGCTTTTTGCGTGAAAAGCTTGGGACTTCAGGAAGTTCTGGATCAAATTATGGAGTTGTTCAAGTGCGTTTCTTCAAGTGCATGGTTTACCTCGAGAACACATGTTGCCGTCTTGCAAGGTAGCCCACTTCTGCTCAGCTGTGCGCTGGAGTGACCAGCGCAACGGAGCTGCACTTGTGCAGGGTAGGGGTGGGAGGAAGCCGCAGGTATAGGGAACTCCTCAATTGGCAAAGTTACTTAAAAGCCATCTCACTGTTAGTTGATGTTTTCATTTCTATTTGGAGTTTTCATTCCTGTTTGTGGAGTGAGGGATTGGATGGTGATAGGATTAGGATGGTCAGAAAGGGGATGGGGGGGTGTAGTTTTTTCTTAGTAAAATAGGACTTCTTGCAAAAGAGGAATGCGCCGAAAGGTGCTAAATGCAGGTCATCATCATTAAGATTTAGAGTAGCCTAACTTAATAAACATAGAGCCTCTTGAAAAAGAGGAATGCGCTGCAAAGTGCACACTAGAGTCACTAGAGTCTAGTTTCCAGCTTTGGCACACTGAACATTAGGATTTGGTTATTATCCACCCTAGCCTGGCACAAAGATATGGGTTGATGGTGGCCCCTGAGGATTTCCTATAGTTCCAGCCTGGCATAACCTGGCATGAAGCATGGGTTGATGGCCCCCCACAGCCCCAATAAGCTGAAGCACAATTCACATTGATTATTTTTTTGGACCAATTGCAGAGTGTTGCCCACAATGATCCATCCTGGCATGACCCCTTGACAAGGCAAAGTTTGCCCATCTGGGTCGAGTAATTCCAGGAGTGAGTCACTTTGCTTACTTTTCTTTTGTTCACCAGCTTCTGGAATTCCAGAAACTGGGCGAACGCTTGGAACTCCAGCGTTGACTTGATGGCCCCTAGCTGACATTTGCCCTCCATCACTACTATACATCGTAGCAATGGAAAATGTCTCCAGCAGCTTGTCAATCAGATGGCTTTCCAGCCTGGCATGCATCATTTTTCATGGAAGAACTGCAGGCATAAGTTACAATAACTACAGCTGCTACCAATCAAACAACAAACACACTTACACATCAGGGCCAGCCTTGGCACCTCAGAAATCAAGACTCCAAGCAACCCAGCTGCTTCTACAACATTTGGGCACTATTGCAATGTGTGAGAACTGCAACTGCTTTCATGCTGACACAATCAGCAGCCCTTTTTTTACACAGGATGCCGAAGCAAGTTGCAGGATTCACCTGACAGTGCCAACAACACAAATAAGCAAACATCTCACTGTCAACAACACAAGTGAACAGAAAAAAACAAAAATCACCATGCCTTCCCTTGCTGGATGAAGGTCGCACATCTCCATCATCTTCAGCACTGCGCTTCCTGACAGCAAAGTCCCAGCTAAATCCCAGAAAAACAACAAGAACAGCAACAGTAATGCAGCCACCCAACACAACATGCCTCTTCTTCTTTTTCTGTTTCTCAGACTTCTCAGATGCCACTGGAGGTTGCTTCCTGGCAGTTACTGTACTGGCTTTGGCTACAGGAGGTTGGGTTTGACTACATCAAAAAGCAACTTGGCCCCAGGACCTGGAAGAGGATGCACCACCCTCGCTTGCAAAGAACGCATCCATCCAGATTTCAGATTCCTGACAAACAGTGCATACAAATCAGAAATTGAAACAAACTGGAGTTGCTCACCCTGCCTGCGTTTGCTTGCGAAGTTCTTCCTTTAGCTTCTCCTTGGCCTTTGACTCAGTGTCTACCTGGCCCACCTTGATCGCAAGCTCCTTGGCAGTTTCCCTATACTGCCACTGAACCCTCTGTGAAAATTTCTGCAGATCTTCTGCACTTTGCTTCATCTCTATCATCTTCCAGTAGGAATCCTTTGCTCGTTCTTTTGCCTTTTTCTCTGCATCTCTTGCCCAGTTCAATTGCTCATTGAACCGCCACTCAGCCTTCTGCAGAGCTTGATTTGCATCTTCTGCCACTTGCTCAGACTCTCTCATCTTCCAGTAGGAAGCCTTTGCCTGCTCCTTGGCCCACATCTCTTGATCCTTGGCCCACTGCGCTGCAGCTTTTGCAGCTTCCAACTCCTCACTGTTCTGTGAGACATTTTGACTGGCCAGTGAAAACTGCCTCTTCTCTTCTTCTAACTTCTCTCGTTCTTCTTTGATCTTTTGCAAAGAGGCTCGTCTGGCCTTGCGATTGTCGTTAGATGGACCAGGCTTCGGCATCTTCACACCCAACAACAAATTTACTGTTGCTGTTCTTGTAGCAATCTGATTGAAACACTTCAGCCCCCTGAGTTGAGCCAACACCAACCTCACAATGCACAAACAGCAAGTATACAATGACTACTCACTGAACCTCTGTACACACAATGAACAATGTAATTTTTGGGAACATGGCAAACTCTTTTTCTCAACTGAACTCAGCCAGCTAGATCCAGCAGTGGTTGCTCTTCTGCATCTTCTGCCTTGCCACAAGTTTTCATCCAAGTCCCAACCAAGTCATTAAACAAGTGCTCACATCAAGCAATCAGCATGAAACGATGCACTTTGTGACAGCAAGTTTCAGCCAAAAGTTGAGATACACACCATGCAATCAAATGCCAAGGAACATCCGGATCATCATCCATGGGCAATGCCTCGCCCCCATCATGCCACACATGGATTGGCCTGGGTTCTCGGTCCTCCACAGAGTGCCCTTGCCCAACTGGCAAAGGAGTTTGCTCATCAAACCTCAGTGGAATAGAACACTGTTTGAGTGAGTCTGCACATGGGCTCAGGCAAATTGAGTACAATATAACATTAGCAACATGGGCCAGGCCTGTTCTCCAAGAAGTTGTAGTAAGACGGCCTGGGCGCACGTCGCAATGTACTTGTTGCCCACCCAACCAAGAAGTCACGCCCAGCTTCCTCAATCAAAGCAAAGTCACACAGCCAAGTGGTCCAAGGACCATAAGGACACAGAAGGAAAACTATGATCTCAGCAATTGTTGCAACCTGCGCAAAAACCATTCAACATAAGATCAGCTGCAGACAGCTGCCCTGCATCGTAGACTTCCTTTGCCCGAGCAAGTATGTCCTTCTGGTCCTTTGGAGAGATGTCCTTTCGAGGGAAGTCCCCTGAAGGCTGCACTGTCAATCGCGCCCGGAGAAAAGGAACAAAGTCACCTGCAAGGGCAGCACTGAGAATGGAACACTGTGATTGTCATTACCTATTTATTGTAAACTTCCAGACTGGTTCAGCCAACCCCTGCCTGGAACCAGCAGAGCAACCTGGTGAAATGCACGGCTGCTCATTCGCTGCCTGACCACACAGACTATATCCCTGGGGTGGGATGGCGGTGCCCCAGGCCAAGCACTGACACGACAGTCACCCAGGTCTCCCACATCCTTCAAGTACATCACCTCAAACCTCAGAGCAGTGGAAAAGGATTCAATACAATATCAAAAATGTCCAAAGCAGCTAAATGTGTCAAAATTATGTAACCGCCAAAGCAGTGGAAAATCAAATGCCCAACCCAACTGTCAAATCAATGTGAAGTAGCTGCAGAGCAGAAACAAGTGTGGTGCCAATGGCCCTGTCAAGTTCGAGAATCTCAGGCCCAGCTCAGACCACCAGTTCTCCCAATGGGCATAGACATCACCTAATGTGAAGCCAATCACACAAGATCAAGAAATAGATGTTGCGGAAATAACACAAAACAACATGGCAACATGTTGAAAATGTCCAATTCATCAAAGCTGCATTTGTACCCCATCAGAGACCTGGATGTGCCCTCATCCACAGTGGATCCCTTCAGGAAACTGTCCTTGGAACACATGGACAACACAAAGCATAAGGACTACATTGTCTTGAAGTGTACAGCACATGAAAACAATTGATCCTACCACTTTAACTTGTCTTCAAAACAGTCAAATGATCCTACCAAGGTTCGTAAATCTGAGACAACTGGTCTGCAGTGTCAAATTCAGAGTGGCTGCATTTCACCACTGCTTGGCCCCCACAGGCATCGAGTGGCCCATGGGTGTGGCCTTTGATCGGATAGGCCAGCACAGCATGATCCACACACCCAAGCACCTTCAGTTTCACAATTGCTGACAAAATTTTGCCGTTCTTGCATTCTCGCTGGCAGTTGTCCTGCAGGATGACCAGGTGATGCGGGAGCCTGTTTCCGCACTGGTCATAGACAATGTCAAGCATCCGAGCAATGGTCTCCTCACAAAAGCAAGACACAGACCAACACTGTAGGCACAGCATTGGAAATCCATAAACTGGTGGAGAAGTGGGGCTATTTCTGGACTTTTGGACAAACCTAGTAGTGGAAAAGAACATGCTTCTTTTTCACACCCAGATACAAAATTGTTGTTGCTGTTCTTGTAGCAGTCTGCATCACTGACTGCGAAGTGTAGCCCATGGCCTCATCCAGCTGTGAACCCCATCCTCCATATAGAAGGTATTCCAATCACTAAGTTGAACCCGAAACAAAGCTTTGCTGTCCAGGTACAAAGAGGTTGACCCCTTTTTGAAGACAAACTGCTTACTGTCAATGACTTTGATGAGTCATTCACATTCAGGCTGGGAACCAATGAGTCAGATCACCAGAATTGAAAGTTAGATATCTTTAGAACACACTTAATTCCCTAATCTTCTAATCAAGTTATCGCTACACATGGACATTTAGGAAAATGAAAGGGTACTGGCTGTAAACAAGAAGCCTTGTCCCCAAACCATCCTTGGTGAGAATAAGTGTAGACAAATCCAGAAATCAGTGGCAGCAGTCAGCATCAAAAGATATTGATCACTGATCACAGAAAACTATGTAGATTCAAACCAAAGTTCTGGATGTGAAGGGCAGGGCGCAGGAGTCGTTGGAACGAGTGGCCTTGCACCAAACTCCGTGGACAGCGATGCTTCGCTTGGTCCAGCCCGTCTGCACGGATCAGCACAGTGCTCAAAGATTTTTCCACTTCTTGGAGTTTCAGCCCCATGCCTGCGCAAAGCCACAAAAGACACACCAAGAAAGGTAACTCAATACTTTACCCTATTGTCCAGCCATTGGAAGTTGCAATAACAACAGATGTTTTCTCAGGGAGGGATTTCTTCAGAAGACCCAACATGCATAAAAGACAACGTGTGCAGCATAAGTGGTTAAGTTATTCAATGATCTTTGGTGCCACCACACTTTACCCTCACTCAGCTTCAACACATACACTTTTCAACAACCATAAGAAATGGAAAAGCACAATCTAGTCTAGTCCATCCCCTCCATCAATTTCAATCACCAACCCCTAAATGTACCATTGTATCACAATCACCAAACCAAGAAGTTCCAACTCAGACTCAACACATACACATCAACAACCATGAGCGATGGAACCGCAGGATCTTACCTAGTCTTTTCTCTGTTTCAATTTCAATCACCAACCCTTAAAAGAATAGAAACCTTTAGGCCCCATTCTGCCACAATCACCACCCCACTCAGAAAGCCACCAACATTTTTCCTTTGTGCTCATCATCCCTTTGTACACAAATTGCACTGAATTTCCTATGTGTGAAGGGACACCCTCACACAAAAGTGCATCAAGCTCCAAAGGATTATTGCTTCAACTTGTGCTCTGTCCTGTTTCTGGATCGAGACCTCGCACGTCCTCTCACTGCCGATGCATCTGAGCATACCACTGCAGTTCCGTCATCTTTCTCATCATCAACAACGTGCACTTTAGGCACTGCACTATTCTCACCCATGTCTGAGTATACCTGATAAGCTGTGCCCATCCATCCACTTGAAACTTGTGAATCTCGCCAAAGCTCTGTCTCATCATCCCAGTTCCCATTCTCATCTGGGAACGACTCTCTCAACTCGCCCTTTTCATCAATGAAATAGACAGGTTTGACACCATCGAGCACACAAACCATGATTCAAACACAAGGAATGTTGCAGCAAACAGAGGTCAGACCAAGAGCACAGCTTCGATCCAAAATGCTGGCAGTCAAGCAGCATTGGTTGCCCACAACATAGGCACTACATCTTACACTACAGTTAGGTATCCAGAGACAACGCTACAGTCTTTGCAACCAAGTACATCATAGTGACATATAAGTCATGTCCACTGCAATTCAGGCAAGGCACGAAGGTTTGCCGTCAGCTGGACTGACAGAGTTGCCCATCGAAGATCAGCCTCTCGATCTTGCCATTGCAACATCAGATGGCGAAGGTATTGTTCCATCACATCTGCTCGCTGAGAAGGGCTTAAGTGTTGACGAAGCCGCTTCTTGTAGGACCTCAGATTAATTTACAGAAAATGCATGGACGCCAAAATAAGTGAGGTGTTCAGATGCACTATGTGCTACAGGAAACCAAAAGCAGTGTGCTGAAGACACAAATACACAAACTCTTTTCAAACTTTTACAGGACCAACTAACCTTAAACCATTTGAGCAAGAAACCAGCAGGCATCACACACAGGATGCTGTCCTTGTGCCTTTCTGAACTTCAAGAAGCCAGAGCAGTCACTCAGCACCTTCATAAACGTAGTGAAGCTGGGGATGGCAAAGCCCTGCTCAGAGCACCATGTCTGACACCAGGAGAACAACATCCTGGGTTTAATGACCCCAAGGTAACGTCTAGGGCCAGGTCCAGCTCCTGGTCCTTGTAGGACTTTCTCCCCTGGTTGAAGCAAGTTGAAGCAGTGCAAAGAACAGGATGAAATGGCCCTCAGCTCTTCTTCATCATGGTCACAATCCTCCAAGGAAGACTCCTCTTCATTGATGTTGCCCTTCCTCTCAATTGGACATGACATGAGCTTCAATATTTTGTGGCCACTGTTTGAGGCTAAGGTTTGGGAGAATACAAAACCCTTTTGGAAAACACTGCCATGCCACTACATGAACAACACTAAATGCAAAACACCAAAGGGCTTTATGAAAAAATAGTGAAGCCACGCCACGCGCCACTGATCAAAGTTGTGCTGTCACCAGTCTCAAAAGAGAATCGATCTGGCAAGCCCTCAGCGTCATACTGATACCGCTGCCAAAGGAACAACCGCACAATTGAAGCGACCGGTGTAGTCTTTACAGAAAGCTTTCGCACCTTCGCCCCAAATTGACGGCCATCAGGTCGACCATCTATGACCTGCATCCAAATTTCTTTTGTGACCCTGCATGATTAGAGTTTGGAGCCACAGAAACAAAGGACATTTAGTAGGAACTGGCTTCAGGCTGAGTCATTAAAAATTGTTAAGCTTGTTGAGCAACTCTCTTCAAGCGAGCAGGGCCTACCTCAGTGCAGCAACAAGTTACCCAGTCAGCAAAGAATATCAATCCAAATGAATCTGTTATCTACCCACCCAGCCAGTGGATAACATCAAACATTTTCTGTGGGGTTGGTAATTATTTTGCAATGAACGTGAGGGAGTGAGCTTACCATCAAGAAAACCCAAATCAATTCTTCAACACCCATCAGGCTACTCCCAAGAAGAACATCGCAGCTTTCAAGCACACACATAGGCCCTTCAGTGGCAGGATCCTGTCCAATCTAACAGATGGCTTCTTTGCACTTGCTCTTGCTTTGTAAGTCCGCTTGTTCTGCACTGGCTGCGGTGGTGACCTGCCACCTTCATAGTCATTGCCCAAAGAGACTCTAGACTCCAAGGAGCTGGGGCATGACTCTGAAGTCGCCTGCGAATCCTCATCATCCGCACCATCACTCGTCTGCTGCGTATCAGCTTCCTTCTGCATGTTGCCCGCGCCGAAACACATTTAAGAAGGTGTCAGCTCCATACCAAACAACTAAACCATTCTTATATTGATCCAGCTTGTGGGCCAAGAAGCTTCAGCCTTGTTTTTCAAAATGGTACAATGCATCAGCCAAGGTTCAGACTCAGAAGTGCCAAGTGAAGAACATGGATCATCATCACACTGAACTTCACGATCTGTGACATCTGAAGTCCCTTGGCTTTCCTCATCATCAGCAGCAGCAGGCCCAGTCCCATCTGGAAGCACTTCCAAGACACCAGAAGCATCAAATTGATTGCTAGTGAAGATCCACAGAAGCTCTCTGTCTTGAACAGGGTGGTCCAAGCGCTGAAACTCTTCTCGATAATGCACAAGCTCTGGCAAGTTCTTGGCCACTGATGTGAAGCAACCTGCAAAGCATGAAAACAGCTCAAGATTTTATGTGGGTCTGCAACTGAAAACCCTGCTTTCGGAGATAGGGTATAGTCAACACCACAAACTGACAGATATTTCTCCTGAGTCATAGACTTGGATTTGCTTAAGGAACTGGTAAAATACAACATATCTCTCAAAAGTGATCCGCTACATAGGGAAAATCAAAACGACCTTAAACAAAGCCAAGTAGACCGAAGGAACAGTGCACACACCCCATGCCAAGACCAATGCACTGCTGCAGCTTCTCAGAAAATTTCCGAGTGAAATCCACCATTGTGACCCCACAGCTATGCACAAAGTTGACAGCAAAGCTCCAAGATTGCAAGTCTTGGTTGATATCTTTGGGGTGTATTCCATACCCCTGTAAACAGTGGATGATGATGGTTAGTAAAAGCCTTTCTCTAATATTGTCATAATCATTGAATTATAACAAATCATATTTTCTCACTGGCATGAACCAAAGCACAGTCAATTACTGTATCACATTGCAACCATGCATCAAAAACATTGTGCAAACATCAAAGCATTTCACAAACAAATACCTCCAAGTTGAGGATCCCCACACAAAGCTCTATCATAGCCAGCCTTTGTCAAGAAGTTTGCAAACAGCATGCAACATGACTGCTCTCCATGTCTGTGTGAAATCACAACCCCTTGCCTTTGAGATCGCCAACAATTGACAAATTGCATGTGTTGCCACTACATTTCCCTTTATACTGAGTTCACTGCAATGCCCACTGAGCCTCACTTGGGGTGTGACAAGAGATTGGAGAAAGGCCATGAGGAAAAGACACTGGGACAAACCCCATGTACACACAGTGGCAAAAAGGCACCCTTCTGGAGTTCAACATAACTTCACACAGAACAGAAACACGGTCCAGACTGCAAAGAGTATCCTCAACAGGCATACACAAACAGAAACTGAGGGATCCTGTTCTCAAGCTATGCCAAGGAAAAGACCAAAGCAAAGCATTATCCACTACAAATTTAATTTCAAACATCTTTGCAGATCGTGAATCAAGTCTAAATGTAACTTTTTCATCTTGAACTCAACAAGTTTGCTCAGAGCTTTCCGTTGCTCAGGAGATACTGCGCAAGCAGCTCTGTCTTGAAATTTTCTCGGTACTGCGAAGTTCTTGGCCACTGGTGTGAAGCAAGAAAAGCTCAACATGTTATATACAGAGTTTTCTACAAGCTGTCAGTATTTCAGGGTATAAATTTGAAGTTCCTCCCAGTGGCTCCAAGGAGATTGCCTCTAGGCCCAGCAGCAAAACCAGGATCTATTTCAGCAACAGGGAAATGAACACATTCACAACTCATAACCAATCAGATTTACTTTGTATGATGCTGGACATTCCAGAGCCGGTAACCAATCACATCGGTAGGCAGTGGCAGAATAGGCTTTCCACTGTGTGATCAAAATTTGGCCCAAGGCTACACAACAAGGGTGCAAACAGTTTCTATTCAGGAAGCTATGTTTCAAAGATGAATTGTAAGGCATGTCAATGTAAAGGCTATCAGAAACCAATCTTCAAATGTGAGTTGTAAAGAGTGCACCACATGCATCATGCAGTCTTGCTCCTGCATCACTGTGCACCCTTTGTCACTGCAATTGGTTTGTTCTTCTCCATCTTTAAATCTGTGTCTGTGATCAGGTACGGTTTCCTCGAAGTCAATTTGCCATGAACAGCATCCCATGTGAATCTCCAGCACCATTCGAATCCAGGGCTCAGCTGTGGTTGATCACCCTCTGATGCCAAGGACCGAACCTGACGCAAAAGACATGACAAGACGCAAGCAAGAGGGCACTGCAAGACATGACAAGACACAAGCATGAGGCCACTGCAAGTATGTAAACTCACCCTAATTTCATACTAAGCTTAGCAGCAAAGTTCTGATGGTTCATCTTCCCTTCAGTCTTGTCCTTCAATACATAGACCCAAGGCTGCCCTTTGGCTTCCACTGTGTAGCCGTGGCTCTTGTCGTTGGTAGGCTTCAGCACATGGCCCGTTATATCGAGTTTGGTGAAGGAGGTTCCTTTGAACAGTTCTCGGCAAACCTTAGAAACATGCAATAACCAACACAAGGATTTGACCTATAATCAGTTCATGACACATGTGAAAGCTCAATCTTTGATTTAACTCAGTGAGGCTAGTGGCTGAATACAGAGTTCCCCTTTTGGTTTTGGCACTGTCATCACCATCACCTCCATCAGCAGTGTTGACCAAAAGCTCTACCCATGTCCTGTCACCCCGTAGGAAGGCCAAAGGCACACCCACCACATTCTTGCCATCAGCCTTTTCTTGAGGCTTGCCACCACCAACTGAGGCCAGCTTTGTTCCACGAGGAACCTTGCAGTCTTGGTTGGCAGTCAGGATATAGTGCTTGTCATCCTTGTGCAAAGTCACCGTGCCGCCACTCACCATTTTGTGATCAATGATCTTGGTGGAAGGGCAATCCTTCGGTTGCCTTGTCGGCACAGTATCAATGACAACCTCTTCTTCATTCTGGCGCGCATCCTCAACAGTCTTGTCCACATTCACAACAGCACTGCTTCCACGCTGTTCAGACAGAATCTCATTGAACTTATCCAGCACTTCACCATCTTGTTGGCAAATACGGTCAAGTTCCTGTTTCAGAAAGGGGAACAGGCTTAATGCAAGGAACCCAATTGCTCTATTATTTTGGACTTTGTATTTAAAAGCACTGACAAAGCTTTCAAACAAATGTTTCTTCCAAGAAGCCCCTCTGATTGATGGTGGGGCTGTCGAGAACTCTCCCTTCTTCACTGGGTTGATTGCCACTGCACTTCCAGTGATTGCCTCATATTTGGACAAAATTCTGAAATCAACCTTTAACTATCACTTCCAGGGGGGTGAGCATCTGTGAGAAACAAAATGAACAAACATCGCAGAAGACTTTGCTTAATACATCAGGGCACAAGAACTTCAAGCTGCAACTTGTTGAGGCCCTCATAAGCTTCATATACACCTGGCACCTGCTTCATTGCCTCCAAATCCTCCGCAGAGAGAGCTGTCTCTGGCTCTGGCATGACAGGTCGAAGGCGCCCTGACTGCCCCACCTCCTCTTCATATAGTGTGACCATCTTGGACAACCATTTGGAGGAAAGGAAGCCAGCCAACCTCAAAAGGGGAAGAGACCCAATTGGAACAGAACAGCTTAAACTTCACAAAATCATGAAAATCACATGTAATGCACAGCAAGATATTTGGGATCTTTTTGGGGTATCCAACCACGCCTTTTGATTGAAAAGGCTGCTTGAGTGCAATTCTTGCCTGGGATGTCCACCATCCAGCATCGAAGCTTGCACTTCAAGCTTCCTGACATTCGAAGGCGACAAATGGCCATGGACAAGTCCCCATTGTACGGGTGCAAGTCAACTATCTCCACAATGTCTTGGGCAGTCACCACCCCACTCAGGAGATCTTTGATCATATTCTCAGAGCATTCCACTCCACGCTGTGCTGCACGTGTTGCCGCAACCACCCTCAATCGCTCCTTGTACTCACTGGCCTCAGAACCTGGGATTTGCACAAGGAACAGGGAAACACATTCAGTGGAAGGACCATTCACTTGCAGTAGAAAAAAGAAAGCCACCAAGCAGAAGCAGGGGACTGGACTGTACATTGTACAGCTCAGATGCAGGTGGAGATGTGGCTCCTAGGGAGTGGCAGGCAAACATTTCAATCCTTGACAGTTAGTGCTGCGTAAGTGTACCAACTACTAAGCCAACCCAATGCTGCATGTGACAGCCGCGCCTGTGATCTTGGCAGTGAGCACAGCGGATGATGCACACCACTTGTTCTCAGCAAAGGCAACCTTCAAGTTGTCATGCATCATGAAGAGCTTGTAGGTGACATGTGTGTCTCGCTGCAAGTAGTTTGCATCTATTAGCTCTGCACTGGGGCTCAACTCCTGAATGATCTTGATGTTCGCCCCAAAGCCACATTGCGAGAGCTTCCGCGTGATGACAACCTCATCCTCAAGAACGTCAGTCGTGGAATCCTCCTTTGGCCGCGATGCCAAAACCACCAGAACTGCAAAGTTGCTTGCGCCATGAACCCTCGCCAGCGTTGCCAGCAGTGGCCCATACTTCTCCACCACAAGGGCATTCCGAGCCATCGGGACATTCATGTCAAGCCGTGCCAGCGTAAGTCCAATCGCTTTGTCACTCTGATAGGCACTTCCCACTGATGGTGGAGGAAGGGTCGGAACAGGCTTCATGATCCCTTGCTGGAGGTCACCAACCAAAGCTGACCAGTCAGTCTGCAACTGGGGAAAGCACCATTCCATGTGCTGCTGCACAAGACGCTGCGCTACACTGACTTGCTGGATCCTCTTTTGATGTGCCAGCCAGCCAAGTTTGTCTTGCAGCATGCGATGTCCTTGCATGGCTCGCTTGAGCAATAACAAGTCCTTGTTGAAGTGCGCTTCAAAGCTTTCCAAGCGAGCTTTCCAGAGAGATTCCTCTGCCCTTTCCACAGCTTTCTCCTGTGACATGTCGACATCTTCACATACTGCACCTCGCAAGTCCGTCACCATACCAACATGGAAGTGGGTTGGGAAGCTCTCAATGGACTTGATCACCTTCAAGGGCACCAAAGAAGAAAAGAAAGACTAGTTTAAGACTAACATGATTCTGTTAAATCAAAAGTGAAGTGTCTTTTCTGAACATCAACAGAACACTATCCCAGCCTGTTCATCCAAAACATCACCTTCTTCAATGACTTGGGTCACTGACTTGAGATCATCAGCCAGCAAGTCTTGCTCACAGCAGCCCTTCATGCATCGGCTCCACAGACAAATGACTTGCCGACTGCGCATCAGCTTGTCCAAGCCGGGGCGTTGCCTGGTCCACTGATCCACCCCCTCAAAACAAAATAGCTCAATCAAACTACTACTAAGCATGGTCCAACAAAACCAGTGTTCACTTAACCACAAAGTCTAAGCACAACTTGCAGCAAGGAGCATTGACCTTGCTGCCTCCGCTGGCAAGGATTGCACACTGACCTCAAACTGTGCAACCAACTTCCTGACCAGGAGGTTGTGCTCCTCTACAGACAAATGGCTCCTGAAGTCTGTCAAGTTGACCTTCACCCCCTCCGGCACCATCCTCAATGCCATGTCTGAAGCCTGGATGGGAGGAGCAGTGGTATAGGAAAAAACTACTCATAGAAACCTTGCCAATCACAAAAAAAACATAACTGCACCACATAGAAACCCTGACAATCACAAAAAAAAATAGCTGCACCACCTTGTCAAGGAACCATTCGAGCAGAGGCCTCTTGCTGCTCATTTGGCAAAAGGCCTGGTGGAGATGGACTCATAGGCCAAAGGAATTTGGATGCAAGTAGCTGATCACTCAGTGCAGATTGCCTGTATCCCTGGCACCATGACACATGACTTGTCATCCATGCCCAGCTTTCCTTCGTGGCGTAGCGGAGGATGTTGCGAATAGCAGTGCACCGCGTGGTGCCCAGTCGAACAGCTTCTTGATCTTCCACAGCTGTCTCATTGGCACCACTACTTCCAGCATCTTTGTTGGATTTCGTGGGTCGGCCACGTCGTTGTCGCTTTTTTCGCCTGGTTGCAAAAGTAGAGGCAAAAACAACAGCAAGTTAGTTCCAGATTGTGAGAAAAGAAAATATAATATACAAATTACCAATTGCAAATCATTAAGACATGGGCCTTGGAGCTAAGTCACTTGGACAACTGCATCAGTCACACCTTCAACATCCATGGCTTGCTGGTAGTTGGCGCAAATCCGATCAAACGTGGCCATCAATGATGCACCACGTGCACTTCTCTGATCCAAATCAGTGGAGTCAAATATAATATTTGTATCCACCCCATCCTGATGGACAGCTGGTGGAAAATATGAGCTTTGTGAGAATCACCAATTTGCATGGTAAAAATATCAGCAACAAAAATGATTGCAACACCCAGGGTACTGGCAAGGCACAGGATACAAACAAAGGGCAGTGAGATGCACCCATTGTAGGGGGCTCAAAGGCTGAATGAGGGTGCCTCGCACATTCTGTTTCAGCGCTGCTTGGACCAATCCATCTTCATGGTTGTCATCTGTGAAGCCTCAGAGATTCAAAGCCTGTGAGGAAACATAGCAGTAGCAAAGGAGTTGCAAAACATTCTAAATATTTTGCTCTCCCTTTGCCAAGGTGCATGTGGGAATTTGAAGCAATGACTTGTAAATCTTTTTCACCTTGAAGTCCTGCAAAACTGATGTCACACCATCTTCAATCATGCCCTTCATGAGTGACCACCTCAGAGGGATTGGCAGGCATGTTTCACCAGTTGCAACTGTACATGTCCTTCACCACTTGATGGGTCACTGAACCTTTTATATTTCACCAGGTTTCTTTATTTCCACTCAGTCTACTTTTTGATCAAAAAGGTCACTATCCTGACCACAATTCATGATCTTGGTCATCAACATGAACAGCAATCATGACCATTACGAGGATCGTGATGATGATCTTCACATGGACTGTTTTATGACTGTACATCCCTGCCATCTTGTTTGACTTCAAGATTATGATGTTGATCTTCTTGTGGATCATCATCAATCCTTGTTACTTCTCTTCACCAATGAACAGCTTGTTAAACATCAAGGTTGCCATCATGTTCACACTGTTATTCATCATTTTTGTCATCACCATGACCATCAGAGACATGATCTTGCATCAAAAGAAAACATCATTACAAACCCCATCTAGGTTGTCTTCAAGTTGAACACCCTGTTCATAAACAAGGCCACCATTAAGACCACAATGTTTGCATCATCTTGATCAACAACATCAACAGAAACATGTTATTGATCAAATGATGTGCATCATTTGGACCATTGTCATGAATAAACATCATGTCAA
>CAXAMN010025317.1:557016-583367 GCA_963970005.1 Durusdinium trenchii | reverse complement strand
AAAAAAAAAATACTACAATACCACTAAGTGAAAGCAAGTTGAACGCGTAGAAAGCGTCAGTCAGCTGTCGCTGCGATACTGTCATGGACATTTTCTCCGCCTTTTGGACATGGCTTTTGGCGTTCGCTTTCAAGATGTTGATGCCCGAACGAGAAGCACGTTGAACTTCATGGCCAGGCGTCCCCGCCGGCGTCCTCCTCACACCTGTTCCTTGCAGCCTGTCCTCAGGTACCATGTCCATCGTGACTTCGATACCGAGATCGGATGCAATTTCTTCGATCCGAATGAGCTGGGCAGCTTTGCACAGATCCGAGGCATTGTTGAGGAAGGTGCCGCATGTGATGCAGGACATCATGCCATGGGTATAGGTATGTGTGCATGTCGGGCACTGATCTTCTGGCATCTGAACGCCCTCAACGACCATCCATCGAGTGTTGCCATAACCCTCAGTCTCGGGGTGGATCTTGCGCCAATCAAACCGAGGTCGGTTGTAGTTGGGCAGCATCTCTTTGGGCGACACTTGGTTCCTATAGGCGTTGAAATTGGGCCTGCGAACGACATACGTGACCTCGTATGTTTCTAAATCAGGATTCTGCTTTCCTGATACCATTTGGTCTTTCACGCCTGGGCGTTCAAACAGTTCACCGTACACGAATGGGGAAAAGGTGTCCACCTTACCACACCATCTCTCATAGTCACCAAGGACCTGGTAGGTGTACTTTTCCAGTGGGCTTTTCACCATTTCATCGTCATCGGCAACTGGTCCCCCAGTGCGTGCTGAATTGAAGGCTTTGGTTTCACCGGTAATGATGCCGCGATAGTGTGCGTACACATGGTTCGCGAAGGCGTAGCATCGGGATTCCATGTCATACACGTAAATCACGTTCCGGTTTGCCAGCCAGTCAGGGCATAGGATTGTACCAGCAGTTGTCTCTATGAGCCGGTGCCCGTTCAACATCATCATCTGGAGATCCAAGGCAACGCAGATGGGGCGAGTCGCCGCCATCGCTGCATAATCAGTGCCCGAAATTGTCCACGGATCTTCCTTCGTCAAGAATGTGAACCTGGCTCCAGTTCGATTGCCGCCTGGAATCAATCCCATGTTGATGATCTCAACCAGTGCTGCCCGGTGCGTGTAGTGATAGAGGATGGTGGGGGCCACCTCCTTCACCTTTCCCAGCGCACCTCGCGGAACCCGAGGGAATTTGCCGGCCTGGTATTCCACCGAAGTATACTCCTCGTCGAGAGTGACAAAGCGTTCATGCTCAGGAAGTGCGTCCTGCACGTTGTTGCTTGACCATTCATTATGGTTCTGAATCGCTTTGATCCGGAGAGGTGTATATTGGTATTTTCCACCGACCAAAGTCCCCTTTGGCGCAATCCTCACCTCGAGCATGAATCTGTGATTGGATGTAATGACCGTCAGCAGTTCATCGTTGGTAAGGTTGACATCGTACTTCCGCTTGATGAACGAGTACACCTTGCCAAAATCCATCCACAGCCCAGCGTCGAAGCTCGGAGGCTGCACCTTGTGCCAGGATTGTTTACTATGCTCCCAGCCTCGGAGCAAGCCCGAGACGCGTCGGGAAATCCAGACTTGTTTCGAGTTCAGATTCGCCAAATTGGCAGCACCCGGAACCGATCTTGACTGCAATGCCACAACTTCGTTTTCCCCAAGAGGCGACGAAACGGGAGGCACCGGTGGTGCCCGAGGCATGGCCTTGGCTTTGACAGCTGGTTTTGCTGTCGGGGTCGAATCCGAGGCCACAGCTCCCGCCGGGCGTTTTGGTACTTTGGGCTGAGTTTCCTCTGTTGGCTTCATCTCAACATCGGCCTCAGCTCCCGCCGGGCGTGCTTTTGCCTTCGGTGATGCCGGTTTCGTTTTCGACTTTGCAGTCTCGCTTGGCACTTTTGGTGCCCCCCGGCTCACCTGATGCCTTCGCCTTTGGGATCCTCGGTTGTGGTGCCTTGTTGGCCAGGTCGGGCTCGTTCCCCAGAGTTGTAACCTCACGGAACTTCCTGAGTGCCTCACCAGTGAGCTGAGGGATGTCTTCTTCCGCCATATAGATGCGAATGACATCGCTTTCATCCTCCTTCTTCCTCAACTGGTAGGTTACCCCGGCGACCTGACATGAATCGGCATGCATAGATGTGAGAATCGGTTCCTTGAACACAATCTCCTCATCTGAGTCATCATCTGGCTGATCTTTGTTTTCAAAGCCTTGTTTGATGGCGGAGTCAAGGTGATCTTTGAGAAGTTCATTGACATAGTTTTCATCCGCAATGGGTTCATTGGATACATGAAGCTCCTCTTCTTCCGTGATGGTAACAGGGTCCACCTCGGTGTCACCGTGCTTTGGCATATCAGCGGTGACAGACACGAACTCCATGCCCGGAGTGCTCACGGGAGCCTGGTTGTTTGCATCTCGACCTTCCGTCCCCGGAGGCGAATCAGCGCTGGGCGCAAAGGTGTCGTCAATCTCGATGACTTCCGGCACACTTGCATCCGGCATTGTCTGATCAGCCGTCGGCGGTTCAGCCGGGACTTGCACATCCTGACCCTCATCATAGACATCCGGACCAACGGTTCCCCGTGGCATATTGTAGAGTCGCTGATTGAATGGCAAGAGCTTGGCAGCTGCAATCTGCTCCTTAGTCGCGTAGACAGGGTCCCCAAGATCATCCATGTGAGCGACCTCGGTAGTCTCAGAGACCGTCAGGAGCCAGCCATTCTTTTGGTCGATGGCAGTCTGCCTCTTCTGTCCCGGGATAAGCTCATCGTGCTCGTCAAAGTCACCCAAGAAGAGGTACCCGGAGTCAATGCGCCGCTTCCAGATGTGCTCAAGCATATACTGGCGGTTGGTTTTCTCCCCACGAGGTTTCGCGAAGAGGTTCGCGTCTTTGCGCAATACATCAACGCCAGCGAGCACCCAATAGTGGTAGGCAAACAAAGCAACGTTAGCGTAGAACTTCACGAACATCGCCCGGTTCTCCTCGGTGTTGTGGCAGTGGAAGTTGTCATACCTCTGACACGATCGAACCAGGGTGGTGCCCGTCACATTCGTGACGCCAAGGCGAGTGAAGACATCCGCTGACTGGCACATTTGACGGGCGAATTCTTCCGGCAGTCCATAACTCTGCGAGTCGCAGTAGCAGATGACAATCAGGGCTGCCACATCTTTCCTCTGCCTCAAGTCCGCCAGACGCCTCATCTGCTGGGCGTGTTTTTGTGCCAGCTCTGCCTGCCATTCATAGGCTGCTCTCTGCTTGGCAGGATTCCGGTGGAGCACGTTGGTGTCCACCCAAGGGTTGCCCACAAATCCGTGGTTGCCGTAGACATCATTGCCGGCATATGATACCACGATGACCGCTGGGGCAACACCTCCCGGTGTGCGACGCCTTCCGTTGTCAAGACAAGCCTCTATTCCGTCAATGATCGCTTCCAGGCCACGGCCCCAATGCAGGCTGTATTGGACACTACTTGCGCGATCCGTCAGGAGTGACGGTCCTGCCTCCTTCAGGTATTCGCCCACGTTGCGCTTGACGCGCGTGGTCTTGCCTTCAGAATCCACAGTTTCATCCACAAGTGCCATTGACGAGTCGCCGGCAAAAATGAAATCGACCACGGGTCCCCCCGGGCAAGGTAGCTGCGTCATCAAACGAGCCGGATTGCATTCCAAGAACTCGCGATGCGCTTTGTCGATGCGGCCAAGTGACTTAGCACAGGCGTCAAAAGGATCAGCCCCGTAGGTAGCATCCAAGTGGGCACGTCCGTCATGCATCGACTCGACAAGGTGGGCGAGAATGGCCGTGCGCTTCAACAAATCTTTCCAATTCCCGTCATTTCCTGCCTCAGTGGGCTGCGAAGATGGAGCCACGTACATCCCAGGATGATTGAGGAAGAAGTCCACGGCATCCGTCTCACATCCAAAGGAAGGCATAGTCATGATGCGAATCAGGAAAGGAAGGCACAAACGAAGTAGGCAGACCGTCCCCGGGCACGAGCTTGAGTTAATTGGTCACGGCAACGCCAAAGGCTCGGTGAATCATATCCGTCATCTGGAAAGTGTAAGTTTCCGTGCGTTTCAATGACTCACCACGACCCTCAGCGTGCTCATGATCTTCACTGCATTGCTTGCTTTCAAACGATTTAAGAATAGGCTCTAAATTGGTACATATTTTCCAAGGCTTCCTAATTGGGACACCGTGTACATCAACAACACCAATCATGCATCCGTCAAACGTGACCTGACTCATCGAATGACGCTGACAGAATGACAGAACATATTCGAGTTTCCAGTACACGCAATTCTTAGGCCATTCAATGGCGATAAACGGATCAGCTGCACGAAGCGAATTGACAAGGTCAATTAATGCGTTCCATAGTTTCCTAAACTCGCGTTGATGCTCATCGACCTTGATCGCTGCTGATGGTATTGTTTTGTTCACGTGAATCCATGGAGTACCACCTGTACAAGGCAAACTTGCCCACACGAGTAAGCGTCGTCCTTTAGGAAGCTCACGGATACTGGACAAAACTTGTCTGACGATACGTTTTCGCGTTTGTGGGTCAAGGACATCATCATCTTTGGTGACACGAATCACCATGCAGCCTGACGTGGACTTGCGAGATACATCACCAAGTTTAGATTCAGGACTGCAACACACTTCAAGCAGTACTCGATTGTGAGGTCCAGGCGTTGCAGCGACCACGGGTCCCCCCGGGTGAGGTGCATCGGTCTTGGGCGCACCTGCCGGTATGGACGAAGCGGCATGCAATCCCAGCAACTTAAGTAGTTGATTCCACTTCTCGGTACTGGTGAATGGCTTGGTGAAAATGTCCGCTGCTTGAAGAAGTGATGGAACATAAACAAGCGTGAAATGTTTCCGTTGGAACTGTTCAGCTAACCATGCAAGGTTCAGTCGTTGCGTCTTGTCTGCGTGCCGGAAGGCGGGTGACCTGCCTGATTCAAGGATCCTAATGGTCGCCTGATTGTCTTCCAGAAACACGATTTCGAAAGCTCCTTTACCTATGAGGTAAATGTCCATGGAACCTTCCCGACCTTGACCAACGTAACATGAGTCAGTGAGTGCGTTCCTAATTTCTCGTGATTCAACACCATAATCGATTTCGTTCGGTCCAGGCACTCGGAAAATAGTCATACCCGTCCATTCCCCTTTCATGACTCTCTGTCCTTCCCTGCTGGACCAATCCCAGCTCACGTCTGCATCAAAGGTGCCATCCTTGAATTGTGCAATCGTGATCCTTTGGGCTGACAGGAACTTATGATCGACTGGGCAGTCGTCACAGTCTCTTGGGTCAAATAGGGTGTGTCTGGGTTCAACATGTCTC
Organism: Durusdinium trenchii; assembly: GCA_963970005.1. Lineage (NCBI taxonomy): Eukaryota > Dinophyceae > Suessiales > Symbiodiniaceae > Durusdinium > Durusdinium trenchii. The sequence goes on along the minus strand of CAXAMN010025317.1, from coordinate 578,014 downwards.
CTAATCACCTGATCTTTCAATGGATCAAACTCACAAACATCGACTTTCGCGTTCCGGGCACGTGTCCCCACGGCCGAGCTTTGCACATTGGCGTTTGTGACTCCCCCCGCCTGCCGTATGACTTGCCAAAGACAGGAGGAAGGTAAACCAACTGTGCGAATCGACAGGTTAGCGGCGATTACTTCCGCTTCCGTCGAGCTCATGGCGGTGGCCGTTTGCTTTTTCGAAAACGCAGTAAGGGGAAAGTAGGTGTTTGGACCTACCATGGCCAGAATGCAACCTGAAGTTGAACGACTATCATGCTCTCCGGCATGGTCACTGTCGGCAAACAACCACAGTTTGCAATGTTGGGGATCATCTCCGATGAAACCTGATTGCACGACGTCGATTGTGGAGTAGATATAGCACATTAGCCTATGCAGTGCAACATCACACTCTTTTGACCACTTGGTGACACGGCTGGCAAGACCTTGAGTCGCTCTGAGCAAATCGAAACGTGCCATGCGTGCTGCAAACAACACTTTCATGAGGACTCTACTCGCGATGGCCTGGAGTTCCCCCCGGCGTTCTGCCTCATCACCTATGGGTCGTGCAATCTTATCGTCGTGAAACGGAGTGTTGACTGTCTTAAACTTCACGGGCTGGTCGACGAGACTCTTATACTTCTCGAGGCATTGCCTCAGAAAGCCACGCATGTCATATTCGACCCGTGTCACAGGCTTGCTCATGCAATTTTGATCTTCTTCAAGTTGATCCAAAAATGTGAATCCTTGGGCACGTGCGGCCTTCTTGGCCTGACTCTTGTCCCTCATCTTTTTGACGGCTGCAACAGCCATCTTGGGGTCGGAAATGCACCTGTCGATGAAGAAGGTCTCCCCTGTCCACCAAAAGGGCAATCCTTGTTGCCGGTCAACCTTGATGTCGTGCCAAACACACGCGGTACCCCCCGTGTCCTTGGCAGCGGATCCCTCCGTGCATGGGACGTATTCCGTGTACCTTAGATCTCCAGGATCAAACAACCCTTCAACGCCAGCAGGCCTGATTTCAAAGCGCCTTCGGGGTTGAACGTGGTGATGCACAAAGGTACCATGCTCAGGGAAATGAGTCCAATAATCCTGTGTTCGGCGTGCGGGAGCCGCTGGCTTACTAGCAGGATCTTCGAGCTTGTGGTCGAAAACATGCGCGAATGGGTGATGGTCAATGGACAGCTTGATGCCATGTGTGACAACATGATCACAGCCCAAGTATCTCCCCACATCTTCTGGGGTATCCATATCGATGTGGGTGCCAATGAGCTTCCACCCTTCTGCATGGTTGGACGCAGGTCCGGCCATTTTGAAGTCATCTACGTAGACCGCTAACAAGAGGAACAATTTGTCATGCCAAAAGATCGATGGCCAGCACTCAGGGTGCACGGCCTTGAAGCCGACCTTTGCGAGACAATCCTCGCAGTGCCTCTCCCAGAACCCGCCTGAGTCTGGGTGACCATAGAGAGCAAGTACGAGCGGGATGACAGGATCTTTATACTTACCGTGCCATGCTTTCGGCCACCGGTATTTCGGGATCCTGATCCAGGTGGGTTTCCCCTTCAAAGTGGTTTGGGTGTAGGCTTGTTTGCCGTCGCCCTGGGTGATTTTATTCCCGGGCGCGCTGCCGTAGCAGTCGAGGGCTTTGCCCGCCTCCATGTTCGCAGGTGCTGATCCTAGCTCTGAAAAGAGGGCAACCATGTCGGACTCGTCTTTGACCTTGTTCCCCTGGAACACTGTCCGACCTTTGTACTTCCTAAGGGGGTTCCCTTTCGGAAGCTCACTGCCTTTCTCAACACAGAGTTCGAAAACATTACCTACATGGACCTTGGCTTTTGAACGGACTGCTTCGTTTGAGACTTCGTCCCATTCACGGACCTTATCATAAAGCCAAGCGGGCTTGGACTCTAGCTTCACCCACTCAACGTCGAGGGAGCGTTGAGCATCTGGGGTGTTGCGGATTTCCTTTTGGCCTACAGGCCTCGCCACTAGTGCGTTTAGCCATGGCTCATACAAAACTCCTTTTTCTCTATGTGAATGCTGTTTCTCCTCATGTTCAACCGGCATCAAAGGCACACCTTCCCAGGTGGCGTCCATTTTCGCTTCAGAGGGGATATCTCCGCTCTTGAAATTTCGCAGTTTGCCGTCAATCTCTGCCACGGCTGCTTTATGCTTGCTCTTCTCAGCAAGAAGGCGCTTCCGAGCCTCTTCGAGCTCATACTCTGCAATCGCCTTCTTCCTTTCTGCTTTGGAAGCGGCTTTCCAAAGGAACGGAGGAATGCTGGGTGGTTTTGACGAACCCTTGTACTTTCTTGCCTTGTAACCTCCGGCATCATAGTAAGATGAATCGGTTTTGGGGATCAAAGTTGTTTCACCCGTAACAGGATCAAGAACCTCAATCATCTCAACCTCTTCACCCCCCCGGATCGTCGGCAAGGTCTCCCGACCCGCGAGCGGCGATGGGTGCGTCGTCAACTAGCACGTCAGGGAGTTCTGGTGGTTCATCAGGTTCATACTCTTGGTCAACAGCATGTTTCAAAACCTCCTGATCAACAAGCTCTTCAATGTTTGCAGCCTTGACATCATCAATTGATGGCGGATTGCTCGAAATGGAAATGCCTGGGTACAAACCTTCTCTTATCATGTTGTACCTGCCTTTGCATGGAAAGTGTAATCCGATGTCGGGAACGGCAATCTGATGGACTCTTAATGGTTGAATCTCCGCACTGAAGTCTGATTCCATGACATCCTTAAATGGTAGAACCATGAACTCCTTTCTCCACACAAAATTGGACTGAACGGCATATCGCAAGAATATCCCTGGGTTTGACGTTGGCTCGAACCTGAGAGAGGATTTGGCTTTGTTCTTGGGGCCGATCCAGTAATCAATCCTCAACCCAAAGGGAACCAAAGGGCCTGTGAACTTCTCACCGAATCGAAGCGACCAAGGCGAACTACCCTCCCGGGTGTCGACGATGTTATTTGCCATGCATGCATGCCTGGCAGCGTGAGCCCAATATTGATGGTGTAGGCCAGCTTGCTCTAGGTTTACCCTTGTTCCATCGATGACAGACCGAATCGATCTCTCAGCCATAGCATTGGTCTTAGAGACGTATGCAAAGCTGGTTTGATGCCTCCATCCTAGCCTTTCGGCAGTCGCGATGAGTTCTGGTGAATTGTCGGAATAAAATACTCCTACATCATCAGTCGAACGGACAAAATGCTTGAAGGCTGCTATGCATTCACGTGTTGATCGACGTGCGGCCGGATAGACATATCTGAAATCCGTTGCCACATCTTTCACGACCAATGCGACGCGAGCCCCATCGATGTCCATTTCCTCATCGTCACGAATAACAAGATGGTCAGCAGTCAAATGTTGCCCGAAATGATCCGCCTCTACCTGGGTTGAACCACCCTTGCTATACGATGGACGTTTGGTCATCTTTGCTCTCGAGCAGGCTTGACAAAAGGGGTTCTTCGGGGTATGAGTCAACAGATGTTGAATGGATTGTGCTTCTTCCTTGAGAGCTTTCTCTCCCCTATCCCTCTTCGGGTCCAACGGCTTCTCCACCAACCTTTCATCCACTGGCTCGGGATCATCTTCAGCAGGATCCTCGCCGATGGGGTTGTCCTCATCGTCCTGGACCTCAATTGCCTCTTCAGCCGGTGACGCGGGCAGAGGGATCATTGGTCGCAGCCCCCTTGACCGATCGTTCGTACCGTAAGGTTGACCTATGGCGGACATTGCAACACCAGTGGTTGATGGCAAGTATGGAACATAATCCTCTACTTCAAGCTTGACTTTGGTTCCGTCCTGCGTCGATGCAGCGTTGTCCTACCGATACGACGGCTGGGCTATCTTCCAAGACGTAAGGATTGATATCAGCTCCCAACACGGGGACATTGACTCTGGCTTGGTCAGTGGCTTGAAAGACTCCGTTGGCAGTAAGAAGACTGACCGGTTTGGACGATTGTGACACTTCATCCGAATGTAGCATGTGTCTAGACACAAGATCGTGTGCGCTCCCAGTATCTGCGATCCATGCAATCTCAGTGGCGGGCACCGTTGGACATGACCTCCTCTCAAAACACTTGATGCAACCTATATCAGAGTTGCACAGGTACGAACATTCTGCCGGCAAGGACAACAGTTCGTTCCTGACAGCATTCTGAAGGTGTGATGCTGCAATGGATGCGTCCTCAGTAGCGACACGAACTGCCTCAGCATGCTCCGGACGACCTGGTGTAAAGGGTCTTCGTTTCTTCTTACTCCGGGGTTGAACGGATCTCCAACTGGAAGAAGACTCAACAGCATGATTGAAAACGTTTGGTTGATCGTCAAAACGAACTCTTTGCGTAACAAAATTGTCAATGTTTTCTGTGTTGTCAAAATCGGTGCACATAGTGTTTGATGCGGAAAGGACTGGCATGGCCACGCTTCCCAGCGGGCGAGTGATGAGGACGGAGGATCCCTGAGAGACCACTGCGGCCATGACCACTGCTCGAAGGAGGCATACCGCTGCCGGTGCATTGGAAGAGGAAGACTTCCCACCTTTTCTCCTCTGACTCTCAGAGCCAGTTGAGTTGTCGGAGCCTGATGATCCTCGTGAGCTGCTTCGCTTGCGAGGTTTCTGGTCTTTCTTCTTCTTCTTTTTGTCCTCTTTCTTCGCAGGGACAGTCTTTTCAGGGTGTTGGAATGCGCAGTCTTTTCCTCGGTGGCAATGTCCTGCCTTCCAAAACTTGCAAGTCTCCTTGCGAGATCCTGGTGTCAGCGATCTTGACCGAGATTGGCTGCGATCCTTGCCCTTTCCCTTTCCTTTGCTTTTCTCGCGGCCTTTTTCGTGCTTGTAAGGACATGATGATCCGCGCTTGCATTTTCCGGTCTTTTGAAACTCGTAGCAGATGCCTTTCTTCTCCTCCGGAGCTGGCATGGTTGTGTCTTTGGACCCGAGCGAACGCTTCGTGGCGTCGCGCATCTTTTCCAACCTTCTCCGTTCGAGGTAGGCCCGGGCAGCAGTGATCAGGAAGTCGTACGTTCTTTCTTTGCTTCCATCGGCTGCACGGTCGTACAAGGCCAAATCATGCTCAAGTGGCTTGAAACGTTTCACTGCCAGGTGGAAATAGGCTTCCAGAACACTATTTTCTGGTTCCTTTTTCATTCCGGCAAGAACGCTATCCCATTTATTTATAAAGCCCTTGAGGTCATCGTTGACCATTTTGACGGACATGAGGTCTTCGAGTCCGTAGATTGCTCCATGCTTGATGCTTGTGGCAAAATACTCGTGGAACCGAAGGAGCAAGTGCCTACCCTTCACGTTCTTGTCTTCATGAGCACGCAACTCCTTGAATGTAGCAATCTGCCGACCGAGGTCCCCCTCAGCGCAATTGGTTAAGCTTGCAAGAAGCTTTGCGTCGAGGGTTGCGAATCCCTCTGAATCATCCAAGGCATCAATGGTTTGGGAATCTTTGTATACTTTCCCAACCCAAGATCTCGCTTCATCCGGCTTCGCTGAAGCTGCAGCAATATTGTCCCTCACCTTGATCTTCCAGTCTCTGTACTTCTCAGGTGTGGGGAACTTGGGAATGAGAATTTTGTCAGCCTCTTTGGCTTTACTCTCATGATCCTTGTCTTTCGACTTCCTTTGCTGCTTCTTCAGCTCTTTGCGAATGATGCGTGCAAGACGCGATGATTCAGAGCTTGAGTCATTTGAGTCATCACTCCCTCCTGATGAACTGGGTGACGAGGGTGATGGGGAAGGAGAGCGTTTCTTTCTGCGCTCCCTCGAACGGCCCCTCTTAGGGCTCTTCTCTTTCTTCTTATCCTTACCCTTCTTCTTCTTGTCTTTCTTTGATTTGTCACCACCCTCTTCATCGGCATCGGATGGATGAGGCTCATCACCGCCTTCGATCCCGGGCTTCTCCAACTGAGTGCGAAGGCTCGCTGGAGGCAAAGCTGGGGACACCTGAGACCCAAGTGGCTGCATTGATGGTGCAGGCGCTCGGTTCCCCGAGGCGTTGTCAAACCTCTCTCTCAACTCCTTGATGATTCGACTCTGTTCTGCTAACTCTGACCGAAGTGCATCCTCTCTTTGCTTGGCAGAGGCGCGTTCGTTCTCAACGACGGCGTGTCGTTCGAGCGAAAGGCGATCTAGGTAAGCCCGTTGTTCATGAAGATGTTGATTTTGATGGGCTTGGTTCATGTCACTCAATCGTTGATTGGCTAAAGCCTCAATTTGTTCCCTAGACTCCTGGACAGCCACTTTAGCTTGGTTCTCCACTAAGTCTCTAAAATGCCTAGCATCCTCTGCTACTTGTTGCCCGTGTTCGGCCAAAATGGCCTGATGCCGCAACTCCGCGATCTGAGCTACCTGAGCTGACCTGTCCTCATTGACGAAGACTGCTTGTTGATGGATCTGTCTTGCATCAACGTTCTGGACATTCATCACAGGAGAAAACTCAGGTTGAAACGGCGACGGGGCTTGACCACTAGGCAACAGGTCCCCCTGTGCACTGAACGTCGGTGGCCCAATTGGTACACGCAACTCCAGCGGAACGACAGGGAGATCAGTAGCAGGTGAACTGGACATCGCAGGCGAAGTAGGAACGTAGCCTGAGCGTGAGCGGCCACCACGGGAACCATCATCATCAGCCATGGCCTCTAGATAGTGCACTACCTATGGTGGGGTGAGACCACAGCTAGTAGAAAGCACGTACCGCACTTATGGCGATACGGCTGATAACCTGTAGTTACAGGTAAACGACCGAGAACTACCAACAAGTCGCACCTGGTTTTCCTTGAGCCAAACGGTAGGTAAGTGAGACATGTATTCGACATCCTAGCGTGAAACAACACTTAGTCTATAGTATATTATATATACATTGTATATGCACAATGGGAAAGAGCTAGCAACAGTGATCAAGGTTAAGGATGCTAGCTGCTAACACTATCAGTCACAAGACGTCATGTTCCTCTACCACTGGGGTTTTGGAAAGCGACTATAGTAGATGATTGACACCAAAGCCAAGTAACGAAGCGCTCTCTCTCTCTCTCTCGTCATTAAGATCACAAGACCTCCCTCTTGAGCGGAAAGTTTGATGTTCAATACAGCGCTGTAAGTGCTGTTTTGATCTCTGAAAAGCTACCACCCCAATTGCACAACATCCTTAACAACAATTCCCACAACAAGCTCCTTTTCCATGTGTTTTCCTTTCCCCCACTCTCCAACTCCAATGCGCCATTTCCCACGTGATCTCAGCTTTGTCACGGCTGAGCGGTACTGGTGCTGGCTCACAAGTTGTTGACATCACTTGCCAAACATATGCCACCAACTGTTCAAACTCATTCTGACTCCCACCCGCAAACCCAGCAAACGGTACCCCTAAATAGAGCTTCTGACGACAAGAAACAAATTCAAGAGAGACTGGATGCAAGGGTCGCCCATGAAGTCTTCCTGTCGGGCGAGAGTCGGCTAACTATGGTCAGATGGTGAAATAACGAAGATGATGAGGCCGAAGCACTCTGGTCAAAAATATTGTCTGGTCATGAAGAAAATGAAAGCAAACTGGCAGTTTTTTCCAGTCGTTCATGCCGTTGACTCCAATTCCAATTGCTCCATTCGCATCACAGGAGACGTTGAACAATTCCTTCAGCCACATATCTCCTTAAAGACTTCCGTCAATGGGTCCTCCGCTTCCGTAAGTTGTCTCGTCTTCCAACAAATCGGTCTCTAGGCGTCCATAGCTGCAAATCGATGGGTGAACCCACCTGGCAGGCACCTAAGTCTGCCGCAGAGGCCAGCAAGTCATCGGCCCACTTCTCAGGTCCTTCGCGGACCAAAAAGGTCCGAATCGACGAATCGAATCTCATCCATCAACCTTCAGCTGTACCTCTTTTTTCCAGTTATTTTTTCTTCTCCAAAGGTTGTGCGAGGTGAAGAAGCCGGACAACTCCCAGGTTGTGGGTGTGATATGTATAAACATGCGCGAGTACATTTGTGTGCATCCTAGAGCCCAAAACGATCCAAAACGATCGTCTTTGATGTCTTTTGGTTAGACTTCTTTTTTAAAGGGACATCTCTAGGGACCATACAGCGACATGCCGGGGTGCGCCGAGGGAGGGAGGTTTTTTCGACACCATCCAACACCCTTACACAATGAAGAACCACCAACCATCAATGACCAGCGGAACCTCACATGACCAATCATGGATTCCATGGTGCGCCCGCCTGCCGTGAGCACTTCCCCTGGAGGAGCGTTCTTGCAGCTGGAAAAGCCACGGCTCTCCAGCTCACTCGCGCTCCCTGCCCACGGGCCAGAAGAACCAAAGGCATACCAAAGGCTACACCTGCACCTCTTTGGTGCAACCATGAAGTGTGCACCCCTGGAACATGGAGGCATTTTGGCACATGTGGACATGGCCTCGGACAGGCATGTGTCATTATGTGTGGTTGTACCTAACCAGTTGAGGGCTTCCAAGAACTCTGCACGGCAGTATACTACATGTTGTTTACATTTCTGGTCGTACTACTCAGACTTGATGATCATCCTAGAGCAAATTCTCCCAGGAACAACTTGAGACATCAACATCTCGAGGAACATCGCATGAAAAAGGATCACGACCATGCCACTTAAGAATTCCGCTGAGACACACCACCGTTCAACCTGATACTGTTGGACATATGATGAGATGTGATTCTTCACAGGCAAAACACCCAGAGATGCGGACGTGATGGACTCGGACGACCGGAAGCACTGGGGGAGTCGCAGGTGGTGAGTCAGTCATTGAACATGCAAACGGCTGGTGTGATCTTGTGTGGCATCCTGGTTGATCAATGTTGATCAAACATGCTTAACTCTAGCATACTCTAGCTCAGCATGTCTGAAAGCAAAGCTTGGCAAAGCTTACGTTACATGGTAGTACCCAAACAGGATCAAATAGGCTATTTGTGGGAAATCAGTGAGTGCCATCTGCTTCCTTGTCCCTGCTGGACAACCGTCGTACTCCACTTGAACGCGATCCAACATAGGGCATCTGGACAAGGATTTGCTTGAAACCCCAGCTGCACCCGGCAAAAGACTTTTGGCTGATGCAACGCTGCAATCCTGCCAACTCATGAAACGTATAGTCTGAGTTTGCTTAGCCTTCCCCAAAGAGATCTGCTGCAATAGGTGCCTGATTCCAGGAAATTCCTTGCACATCACTTGAGAGGTCCTGCTTTGGGGATGGCTCGCTAAAGAGATCCTAGCAACGTCATCGAAATCCACGGTCGTCCTTGGAAAAGGATGGTTTGGATGCCTCAACGACCAATTGTCGAACGGAATGTCTCAAAATTGAAGGGGCCCGGGCGGCAATTGATGTTCGATTATTTTTTGCATGGAAGACATGCGGAAACATGCGGAAACAAAACTAAGAGTCCGTGATGGAGTAAAAATGAGCAAAGCGTAAAGAACAGTCAAGCGGCGATGGCTTCAGTAAGTCTGCAGCAAGTGAAATAGGCTTTGATGAACACCCACTCTTACACCTCTGATCTCTTTGCCGTTTCTGGATGATGAGGCTGAGAAGCGGCTTATTGAGACATGTTGCAGTCTTGGTTCAACCAAACTGTTGCATGTATATACAGTATGGAATATGTCCGAAAGATATAGATGTAACAGCTCTTTGCGAGAATATTCCACCATAAAACTGTAACGATGCGTTTTCCAAATCAATCCTGCGGATGTATATATGAGCACTCCTTGTCCCATCAAAAACATAACGAAAAAGTCAAGGTTAACTTCCAGCTATACACACGCTTTCGGTTTACAAATGCTCATTGGCAATCTACAGTATGACTTTGGCGCTTAAGAGTGTAACATTGTCTATGTGTAGGGCCTCCATGACTTTGGGTTTACAAACATTCACGTCAATGCATCAGCTCATCAGCCCCTCAGGTAGCTGCGAGGGTGTCATCCTTCTTTTGAGCCGCTTCACGCTCCTCAAATGAGAAACCAACACACCCTCCAAACATGGAGGTTCAAGGTGTTTAAGCAATTTGGTACAGCCGTGGAGCGGTACGCAGCGGTACGGCATTGATAGACCCAAATAAAAACTGGTAGCCCCAAACATGGTGTGGGACACCACCATACAATCATGTAAACGCACCTTACCGTCCTTACCAGCCTTACGTTGTTTTGGCCCCTTTGGGCCAGTGATTCAAAGGAGTATGGGTTGCAATCTGTTGTGGTCCATTGGTCCAGGCTGGGAGAGTGATCGTCTGTCGAGTTGGTTCGACCATCGATCGGATCGGTCGAAAAGGGCGGTCGAGAGCATACCCGAAAATAGTACCCAAACACTCCATGTGACTCCATGTGTGCTATATATTGCTTACATTGGGGCGGTTTGGGGGTCAAGTAGGCATATATGTGCGTCGGTCAAAAACCTCCAACTGATGTATATGTAATGAAAAGTGGAGTTATCGCTTTTGGAGGGGTCCTATCGCTTTTCCAAGTTCTAGCTACATTTACTGATCGTGCATGGATATCACTTCCATGGAACCACTGAGTGCCTGTGTATCTGTGCCATGTGCGCGGACATGTGCGTATGTGAGAAATAGAACTGGTGGGCTAATCCGTTGGCTTCTCATAACCCCTTGTCCATGCTGGGGCAGGCGAAAGGTGGCTGCTGTGACAAAACAGAAACCAAGCATGAGACAGGCAGAGCTTTGGCACCAGGGACATGACTCAAAGATGAATGGCGAGGCCTGACAGCCAAAATGGCTATGTGCCCATATCATCCCATATACACATGAAGACATGTGATGCTTTGACAAGGTTATCACTTTTGAGGGGGACCTATCGCTTTTGCAGGTTTGGGCCCACTTCCTGAAATTCACGACCACTCTTTACTAAATTGGTCATTGGACGTTTTGGCGGTTGCTCATATAGCATACATGGAGTTTCTGGGGTAGACTCTTGATAAATAACCCTGGCGCCAACTTGAATTGAACATCCTCTTCAGGCCTGGGGGGTGTATTAATCACTTCACTACAGAAGCGGGTGGTGCTGATCCAGAATGAGGCGAGGCTCAGTAGTGGAAGAGCCAACGGTTGGAATTGCAGAGGGGCGGGACGGCATCAACACAACGTTAAAAACAGCATTGACACTTCCTGGAAATCATGGAAGTGGAACGTAGGCTGGTCAGCTTTCATGATTCCTGGAGGGAGGGTAATTTAGGAAACTCCTGTCGAGTAAAGTCGGAATTCCTTCAGCACACTGCTCGAACAGATCAGACCCCCCCCGTGATAAAGGTAACTGTTAACTGTGAACTGTGTGAAACACATACGAAACTTCCCTGGCTCACACTCCGCGTGGGCACGCCGCCATATCCGCGCCGCCACTCCGCTCTCGCCGCGTGTCCTTGGCGTATTCCCGGGCGGTGGGGAGCTGCCCTTCGAGGTTGGACACAAAGCGCCCGTTGTTGGCGCCATGCCAGGTCTTCACCAATTTCCTGGGAAATTGGAAGAGGGGAGAGAAAGGGGAGCGAGCAAATGTCGAGCTCGAGATCCAGAAGTGTAGTTGTTCAATCAACTTCACACAGGACAAACAAGAAGGGACAGTCCAAATTATTCTTTCCCCAAGAGGTGGTAGCTGAAAAGGTGGAGACAGAAACCCTTCCATTGATTCCTGGAGTGTTGTACTGACGACCTGTCATATTCACAGGACAAGCAAAGATTTAATGACAACCTAAACCCACTCTAATATGAATATTGAACATTTTACCATGAATCTAAAACCTCTAGAGGTTCATAGAAACCCACCTGGACGATGAGGAGTTTCCAAGATGATATCTTCCCAGAGCCGTTTTGGGCTCAACGACTTCGACGTTTCGATCCATCGGGTGCAGCTCTCTCGACATGCGTCCACGCGCCAGAATCCACCAGGTTACAACCCTCGAAATTTGGTTGTGATGCGTGTCTTTATCCTTTCCCTTTGGAACTCCATCTGGCCGCCATCTTACTCTATGACCTTTGCGCATTGACCATACGAACGACCCGGTCGTCCATCGGTCGTGAACGCTCAAGCGACCCCTGACGGTACACGGCGAACATGGGAGAGATCTTGGCGTGGAGGACTTCCTTGGCATAGTGTTTGCAGGATTCGTTCTCATTCCCCACGATCTTCAGGAACCGTGTCTTCTCATAGATCTTGGCGAACTTCTCATACCTGAACACGTTTCGGAAAACCCCAAAGTCTGAGGGTCCATTTCCTGGTGGGCCTTGCATAAATGCATGCATGCGATATCATACGATGATGGGTGCATCTCGAAATCGAGGGACTTGAACATGCCCAAATAGAAACATGATCTGATAGATACCTGGTCGATTCTGAACCCTCATTTAGGGACACAATTTTTTTTCTAGTCGATTCTGATCTGGTCCTAATCATTCGAATTGAAATAGAAATATATAAACCATGAGAGATCCGTCCTTTCCATGCCACTTGATGCCAGGCGCCAATCACCTTTGTGAGGCTGCCAACTCTGGACTACCAAGCTCTCTCTCTCCCTCTCTCCCCCCCAAAACATGCCAACTTATACACTCCACCTCATCACATGGGCACTCCATCCCCGCATCAATTCCACCTACGCTCGCTCCCTGCACAGCACCACACCTGGGCAGAAAGGCCTTGCAGGGTCGGCACCAGGTAAAGGCCAACTTCACCACGGCGTCCTGGAGCGCAAGTCGTTGAAACAAAACGTTCTCAGCAAATATGGAAATGAAGTTGTTGTCTTTTTTCTCGATGGATTTCATGAAGCTCGTCTGTTTAGCTTTTTCTGGAACTATTATTGATGCATATATGTCCAAACCACTGTGAAAACAAATCCAAAAAATGTTATATAACATGTTCACCTGCGAACATGTTCATCCATACGGACATTATTCTGCGGTTAGGGGAACAAAGGGGAACCATCCTTGCATATTCTGAGTTTGGGCACAAAACAACATTTCGAACATTTATGTCTGGTGAGTTGCGGCCTCCAGGTGGTGCATTTTTTTCCATCAGCATATAAGCAGCCATCACTTTCACGGCTCCAAAGGTTGATATCTTCCAAAGCACGGCATAAATACCCGGGAAAATTAACATGGAACCTGAAAGTTGACCTTTGGAAGACTATCTTCCTCTACAAACCAGTGGTTTTCAGGTTCCACGTTAATCTTCCAGACTGCCAGAGTGTATATGATGTGACGGCCCCCCCATCACTATCCGTCCTCTTGGCCAATCATCGCATAAAGCTCCGCCTCACTGTGCACGGTGTTCATGTGCCCCAAGGCGCTGTCGGTTTCGCCCTCATGCTCTGAGGGCCGCTCGGGAGTCGTCTCCAGGTATCTGGCGCAGTGGTGCGGCCACGTGTGGTGCGTCGGCGTCAGGAGTGTCTTTTTCATTTGGACGGTTTGGAGGGCTCATTTGGAATGAGATGGAGTCCAAAGACATGGTTGAGGTTTATAGCAGTATGCCAAGGTTGTAGTTGTAAACCCCTATGCCAAGAATGGTAGGATAGGACCCCATCATTTAAAGCATCCCACAATTGTTTCACTGCTTTTGTGCTGGTCTCCGGCAGATTTCCCCTCATTTCGAGACAAAGCTCTAGTCTGGGTTGCCTACTATAGCGCCCCATGTTTCACACACAAACAAACAAACAGACAGGCGGACCCCCCCAAAAAAAGAACAAACAGCGTGGAAAACACTGAAACCTGATCGGATGACTCCAGCGAATCCGGACGTTCACGACTCCAGCGAATCCATAGGATTGCCCTGCATCTCTGGCTTGCTAATCTGCATATCACTTTGAAGAGTGGATGGTGCACAAACTCACTTCTCCCTTAGTACTGGTCGAGGTTGAAGGGGGGGTTCTCAATACCATATAGTTATAGTTCACCAGCTCTGTTGGATTTCTACCATTTCATTGTAGATCACTCACAGATCATCGACCAAACATACATTTTGCAACATGTTTCGCCCCAGTTCGCAACCAGCTCCCGGCACGCTTGGTGTGGAAACTTCCGCAACGCCGCTCGGCTTGGCTTCCGTTCGAACCGCGCCTGATGACCTCGGCGAGATCCAGCTGCGTTCGCGCCAGGCCCAAGAAGTCCGCGAAGTCGATACCGTCATGGTCCACGTCGGCCTGGCGAGAGGACGCGAGCGAAGGGTGCTCCTTTTTGAGGGACAAAAGACTTAAACTGAAAGTGGGGAAACCATACCAAGCATGGAAGGATTGATGGAATGATACATACTGTCGTATTTTAAGTGAACCAACATGTGAACCAAGGAACAAACCAGTTGGCGTACTGCATCACATAAGATTCTGTTCATCTGCTTTCATGTGTAAATGCAAATATGTTCGGATATATATATATATATATGTGAATATATGTGGCCATAGTACGCCATATAGTATATAGACGTATATAGTTGCTAGAAATCTTAGTTTGTGGACATTGACCACTTGGGACTCTCATCTTGCCATTGAAGTTAGCCAAGGGCCCCCAGGGTCCGGGGTCCTCTACAAATCTGGAGAACTTATAGGTGATCTTCTCTGTTGAAGTGGATAGTAAAGAAACACTACTGATCCTAGGGTTCAGCTCGGAAATTCTCACTACTTTCATGCTCCCACCGTCCTCCCGGTGTGACCGCAGTCATGCGCCGGTCTCCTCGTCCACGAGTCGGGTGAGCTCCTCGCTACTCAGCGACTTCCCCAGACCCTCGAAGAGCCGTCCTGCCGCGGACGGCGCTTCGGTGCGAAGACGATGGGCCGTCGGCCGAAGCCAATGGCCGGGGAGAAAAGGAGGAGGGATGGAGGAATGACGGTGGCGACGGTGGCCACGGTGAACGCATGAGGTGGATGTCCGAGATCAAAAGCGTCTTAAGAAAGTATTTCACCATATATTGCTGAGATGGAAAAAAGAACATCAGCCAACTGTGCAATGAAAGGTGACAAGCCCTAAACGTGGGATCTAAAGAATAGTTTTGCATGGTGTGACAGCGATGTGCTCCCTAGGGCTCCAACCATATCCTGACAAAGCAATTAGATCGGACCTTCCAAAAAACCTCCATCCACCGATTTGGAGCCCCTTAACTAGCCCCTTGATGTATACATTATTAGATTTATACAATGATAGTAGTTGAATGGTCGAGTCATATATATATAATAGACTATACTTTATAATATAGTTACATCTATACAGTATACAGTCTATACGTTGCCTCCACCTGTGACCCGCATCCATGTCCGTTCTGCAATATTCTGCAATTGATCGGCCCTGTGTCTGGCAACTTTGCCTGTAGCTACTGTAGCTCCTATTCCAGAGTTAAATTCACCAATTTCCAATGCTACAAAATTGTCCCCTCCCGAACACAATGATTGTAGACCTGGCCCGCACCCTGTTGCACGCTGAATGTCAAAATCTGTCACTCTTCCAGTGCACCCCCAGAGATCAAGCAAAGCCAAGAACAAGAACAAATGCAATTACAGATTGGGTTGCTATCGTGTGTCACAGTCCCACCTGACATATTACATTGCACTTAAGAAGCAGTTCTTTCCAAATCAGGACATGGCAAACCACAAACAAGCCCCGCCGTATCCACCCCGCGGTCCTAAAGCTTCCTTGGAAATCACTCCCTTCTCTTCGGTATCTACGCCAGTGAAGGCCTTCTCATATTCTTCGATCTTGCCTTCTAACAAGAAGCCATCCTCAGCTCAATGCCAAAGCCAACACCCCAGCGGCGAATCGGCAGCTTCTTCACTTCGCACGCCAGAAACATGGGGAGGTGGGCCAATGACCCACCCGGTACAGGGATGCATGGTTGCACTTATCAGGGGCATCAGGGGCATCACAGTCCAAGCAAAACGCATCGGTGCGCGACGTCAGCGGCATCAGTCAGTTTGCTCGAGTGAGGCCACTTGACACTTATGAAGGGTTGTGCTATGGTGCCTCTGGAGTGAACATTCACAGCTGCCCTGCAAAAAAATGGCGTTTCCAAGACCAACCACCTGAAAACTTGGAGGATTCATGAGGACGGCGCCAATGTGTGGTTTTCCACCCTAGGTCCGGCCATGGCTCATGCGCCAAACGCCCGAACTCCTTGAGGCCAATGCCATCGCTGGTGGCATACTGCTCATAGATCCGATCCAAGGTGCTCTCAGCTAACCAATGCTTCGACAAACAAAAACTCTCCGTGCATTCCTGGCCAGGGTGTGTCACACAGTGCCCGTCACACAGTGTTACCAGCGTCCAAAGTGTGATGGGGTGCTGTAGCATGGGTTGGTTCACCTAAGTAGCAGAACATGGTCCCCTCTTGTCACCGTAATGCCTTCGCCACTGAATGCATGCATTGCCGTGCATTGCACCATGGACAACAAATTTTAGTCAATGTCTAGTCTAGTCTTTTCCTTTTCTCAAGTGGCCCAAGTATATACATTGAAAACAATCGTTCACCTCAAACCACATTTTCAGCAGGGCTTCCCCAATCCCATTCAATCCAACCCCCTCGAAGATGGTGGGTCCTGGCATGTCTAGATCTAGGAAGAAAGCATCGGCCTCAATCGGTCCACCAACGTGCTGTATGTGCTATGATGGCAGAAGAAAAACACACCCACTGACCAGCAGAAGAAACATGTACAAAACAAGGGGCCCGGCCAAAGTGGAACCTTTTCTTTGTCCATCATTGTCCCCTCCTGTGCCACTGACGTTCTCCTCTGTCCTCCTCCCAAATCCCATTTCCCATTAAATTAGCCTATTTCTGTGTCAACCCCGCCTCCAAAACAAACAAAATAACACTACTAGTAGCAAGAAGCTACTATAGTAACATGTGCATCGCTGCTAGCTCGGTGCTTGGGCCACTTCTTCCCAAGGCTCCAGGACGCTGCGCAGGTTCTCCCGCTTCAGCCGCATCTCTGCGCCCTCGCCCTCCGCATAGGACTCGAAGCGGCTCTTCAGCTTTTCGCTCACCTCACGCGACTGGTCAGGGGAAAAATGGACGATGGGTGGGAAGGAGGCACCTGAAACAGCACCGTCGTGCTCCAGCACGACGGAAGAGCTCCCAAAAGGGTGCTCCTGGTGCAGCTTTGTTTCAACCCCAAAATGTCCCAAAATCATTAAAGGTCGACTTAGAAGTGAAGTGTTTTGATGCAAAGCACTCACGGCGTTGACGAGTTGACACCTCGAAAACACGAGTTGCAGATTGCAAATCTTCCGAAGATTGTGCCGTCAAAAGAAACAGCGAAACAGAAAATGGATTGTTCGGGCGCGAGGGCAAACTGTGATGATCTGTTCAGTTCCAAAAATGAGTCCTGGCTTCTAAGAACTTCACAAGCTGCGGTGTTTTACAAGGCTCACACTCTGTGAGCGTGCCTGCATGGCTGCATGATCAGATCTGATCTGCTCCTTATATACTTCCATCATAACCTCCAAATGCACAACTTCCGTGATACATCATAATAAGGCAAAGGTTACGATGTCCAGAGCAAAATTACATGCACAAAAACTACCTTGTGACATTCTACAGTCTTCTGCAAGTGGATGAAATACAGGGCACCATCCATATAAACAAAGGCAACAAGGAAATGGTCAAATATATCACATCTGTGGTTTGCATACTCGACAATGTGTATGCAATGACGTGTTGCTCCTCCACCCAATTTCCTCAGCAATTCCCTTTACAGTGCGTAGTGTTATGATTTGTAATGTGTATTCTTGTGACGGCGATTGCTTATGACCTCCAGGACCTCCAGGGTTCAGAGTCACTGTCGCAGCCCACACATGGCTTGTTCAAGTCACTCCCCTGATTGGCCCAAATATGGAATCGGTTTCCTATTCGCATGCTATAGGAACCAAATGCATCCAAATGCTTCATCCAAGTCTATGCAAAAAATGTGTGTGCGCCCAGCTAATTGTCATTTCTCTCAATAATCTTGCCTCAAAAGCGTTACCATCTCCGCCCAGCTCCAAACGCGCCCAGCTCCAATCGCGAAACCACCGCGCCTGCTCCTGCCCGAAAGGCCAAAAATGCCGCACACACCGGTCCAAGCGACGCCCGGCGCGCGACCCGCGCGTCCGGGTGCCGAGCGCACCCGCCATGCTGAAGGCCACAGGCCCCAGTGCGCCAAACAGTGCGAGCGCGAGCAGCGTGCGCAGAACGCGGCATCGGTTCCGCGGCATCATGGGAAAAAGCCGCGGTTCGGTGTGACGCTGTCTTTTCTCTATTGTTTTTGTGCATTTTTTTCTCTTCCAGAGTGAATGGAATCTTGGGCTATGTGCATGTACCGCTTTCATGAGCTTTCGACTTGCAAAGCTCAGAGTAGTGAAGTTGGTTGGCTTTGGTGCAAAGCAGCATCTGACAGAAAGCAAGTGCTGGAGAACCAAAGCGGCAGGTTGATCTCAAACGTCCTACCTTAACTCCTCAATTGATGTAAAACCTCATCTACGGTGTGCACGTGCATGAGCCAAGTTCAAGCCTGAGACATATTTAATTGTAGAATTTCCCACCACAAAAGCAAACAAAAATTAAACAGTTGCATGTTTCCCTCTCTCTCTCATCTCATGTTGGAGGAAACATGAACAACAACCGACAGGACATGCATGATCTGGTCAGCGACAGGAAAGCGCGACAGGACCGTGGAGCACATCCGATGCCCTTGACGCCTGTAAAGCACTCAGCGTCACACATAGCCTTTCCATCCTCAATCCGGCTGGATCCTGCGCGGGTTGGATCCAAGTGCCACTGTAAGGATGGTCCTCTGGTTAAAAGCACTGACAAACTATAGCTGCATTGATCCAGGCTTCTCTTTCTGGCATCCAGGTGGACTGGACCAATTAACTTCATTGGCTCAGGCTCCTGTTTGTGGTGCGACCAGACCTACTGTTGCAGTATATAACCCAAACACTTCATACATGACATATTTGCATACATTGGGGTGGATTGGGGGATCGATGTAGGCACATATGACTGGGTAATATATTGGTTTACTTATATATTGGTTAACTTATTGGGCTCAGCAGCTCTCCGTTGCTTTCAGTGTAAAAACTGCTCAGTTCTATATCATTAGTTCTATTCTATCACATCTAATTATTGCGGCGATGATCTTCTTTGCCTTTGATTGTTTGATCAATGGTTTCATTCCGTTCTTTTTCGGCGTTCTGGTGCTGTCTTCCGTGAAGTCGTTCTGCTCGGCGGCTCACAGCCACGCGAAACGGACAAAGGAAGTGCCCGACAAGCCACACGACAGCAAAACAGGTTCCTTTGTTGATGGCTTGGATGGAGAAGTTTGCGACATGATCCAATTCGGTGGTCAATTTGAGTGAACTGATATGAACCAGCTTGAAGATCCCTTCGGTGGGTGTGGACAGCATGTGCACCCTTGATCGTGATCCTTTACATTCCACGATCTGTCATCTGTCTGTCTCTCTCTATCTCTATCTCTCTCTCTCTCTCTCCCTTTCTCGCGGACATGACGATGCCAGAGTCATGAGACCAATCACCCTTCCCTGGCACTTTCCCTGGCCCCCAGAACCTCACAATCACGTGGCACGTGGCACGGTGCATCATCTTGACATGTCAGGCCTGTGCATCCGCTGCTGCACTTTTGTAGCGCCAAGTCATTGCTCCTGGCCTCCCATCCCGAAACAAGAGCGGAAGGATGATGCGACAAAAGCATCAGTCCCGAAGCCAAAGGGCCCATGTTTGGAAGGGCCTCGCCAACAAAACTGCGCTCAAGCCGCTGCTGATACCCTGGGCTGTGAGCGACCCATTGACCCATTCGATATCCATTCCGTTCGACATCTAGATTTCGCTTCGCTTCCGGACCGCTTTGCTGGACACACGGCCTCTGCCCATGTCCGGCTGCATTGGTTGGAGGCCAAGCCCTTGATGAGTTGCACACTCGGCCTATGAGGGGTGCACCATCTCAAACGCAAACCATGGGGAACCTTTGAAGCCCCCGCTACACACACATACCAAACAAACAAGCACTATTCTTACCCTTTTGTTGAACGTTTGGGATCTTTCGGCCCAGGCTGAATTTTACATTGATTTCAATACAATGGCACAACCCCCATGTCTGTTTCATTGACTAAAGATCTTAGTATATGTGTGCTATATGTATATATAGTATACAATATAAATGTGCTGATAATATATACTTGTTTACTCATATATGATATGCACTACACTGTTCCCCCCACCTCTGGACCCTAACAGCGCTTTTTCAGCCGGGGTCAAAGTGCTATGAGAAAGATCTTCCTGTCATCGTTGTCATCAAGGAACAGGTGTTCAAATGCGGTCCTGAGGTCCTGGAAAACAACAGGATAGGAAAAACACAGAAAACATACCTCAATATTATATATATATATAGTAATATATATATATACTATATACATCACCCGGGTTTGCAGAAAGTCACCCGGCCGCATGGAAACGCAGCATTAGTCAAAAGTCACCCGGCTCGCGAAAAGTCACCCGGTTTATGTTAAAACACAATGTAAACGCTCTACGGAAGCATGTTTGTCAAAACTGCTATACATCAAGAATTCACTGCCCCTGTGCAGGAAAGAACTAGTTTGATGTCGAAGTTTGCAGCGTTTTGGTGACCAAACCCCAATCAGAACGCAAGGTTAGGACTATGGTGAAGATTACCTCCTAAACATAGATGCAGCATGCTGCCCTGCTTGCTTTGCTCTTCAAGAGCTGTGCATTAATGACCTTCATGTGGAAAAGATCACTAAAGGAAACATGGTGAGGCTGGCGCGAGTGCCACGCGAGTCTTTTCGACCCTGTCGCGAGTGCCGCGCGAGTCCCATGCAACCATGTACCCACGCCCCATGTACTCACGCCCCATGTACCTAATGGTGTTGAACTGACGCTCCAAAGCTTATCTTCCAATGAGGGTGACATCTTGCATCTAACCCCAATGGAAACGCAGCATCCAAACAATGTTG
>CAXAMN010025317.1:483377-557006 GCA_963970005.1 Durusdinium trenchii | reverse complement strand
ATCCAAACAATGTTGTTGACCTAATGCTCTTCCAGTTATATTGCCATGTTGCATCTAACCCCAATGGAAACGCAGCATCCAGACGACTTTCTACAAGACCAGACGACTTAACACAAGTGCTAGTATATATATATATACATCATCAAAAGATCAACTTATTATTGAGCATGGTAACGTTTTTTCGATTCCAGAATGTTCCCCATCATATGGAGAGGCCTCTGCTCACATCTGCTCTTCACGAAAGGACAGCCGCGGCCCTGGCCCCAGTTGATGCAGTCGGCATTGCCTCAAAGCATGTCTGACACCCAATGCCTGGGGCCCAAAACGGCCCCAGTTTCGGGTTCCGTGTTTTGGAGTGGCTTTGACGGACAGTCCATATTTACCCTCTGACGTCGGGGCACGAGGGAGAGAAACATGCATGATAATTTTTGAAGTGTGATCTTCATTCAAGCAGTCAGACCGTCTAAACTGATCTCTCTCCATATATGTATACGCCATCGACTCTTGCAATCTTGCACTTAAATCTCTCACCCGTTTGTACTGAACGCGTTCATCGGCTGTGGAATTTAAATTTGCTCTGCGGCTCTTTGCGGGACAAGTGACTGTATCGAGCGAGGTAGTGTCCCATGTCCTGCAAAAGAAGTGTTGTTTGTCACTCTTCACCAAATCAGAAAGGTCAATGTGACATGGGGATGTCTGTGACATCTTGTGACATCTATGTCCATTTCTCGTCCATTTGTTGTGCATGTGTTTTTCATGCTTTGCGAGGTCACCATCTTCACCTCGGAAGCCGCGTCCCACCGCCTGGGCCGACCAAAAAAGGGGGGCAGGATGCAGTCGATCGCCCTTCGAAGAGGCTCTTCCCAGTCTACACCTCTAGACCTCACACACACTGTTTGGGGTCTCTTGCCTTGGTCCAAAAACCCGGTCCTCGAAGGAAGCCAGGGTGATACTTGAAACCGCATCGCCTTGGAAACAGGTGTCGAGATGTCGAGGTGTCGACAGGTCGACCCATCGGCAGGTGCGAGTTGACCACTGGGCGACCAAAGGACCTGTACACGAACAAGAGTTCATGAAATACTAGTACTGTCTACACGTGCTCAGACTGATCTATAGGAGACTGATTTACAGTATGATCTATAGGAGTCTCATGTCTAGAAGTCTCTGGTTCTCTCCCCCTGTCTCTCTCTCTCTCTCGAGGAATAGTTTTTGCGTGTGAAAGCCTGTGAATGCTAAACCAGTTGGCGGCACACCATGTGCATTCCACAAGTGTGTTTCACAAGACCAATGTCATCACCATGGCGCAATGCTAAGCTGTTAAATCTAAAGACGTCGACCGCACAACAGGGATCGGTGATCATGACGGATACAAGAAAAGTGTGTATATATATATATAGATAGATTTACAATGCTTCATATAAGTTGTCACAACACTTGAAACAAATAAAAGACACTCGTATCATACATATATGTAATGTAAGTATGCAGCTATCCCAAAGCATTCGGAACCGTCCCTCGTCCGCCACGTGACCATCTCCGTAGGACATCACGTCGTCGCGCATCACTCGGGTCTCGTGATGAGAGTCACGACCATGGGGAGGCCAACTCATGAGGGGCAAACCTTGCCAAAGCTCCTGGCGCATGGAGGTTCTGCGAACGCTTCGTTCCAAAGGAGACGGTTCTGGAGCCAGGAGGTCTCTCAACGTGCCTGTGTGCGTGCATGTGAGTATATGTGCATGTGTGTGTGTCGATGAATGAAGTGCTATATATCGCATCTACGGAGGCCACTGAAAGCAACCCTCTCACTTTCCCAAGTCTGTGAGCAGGAACCTGGCCAATGAAGATGTCACGGCTGTCATGGCATCCATTTGTGGACCTGTGAATGTTTAAAACTATGCTCAAGCTTGAACAGTCTGAAGTGAGCCACTTGGCAAAGGGTTTGATTTCCATCTTTTCCAAATGCTTCTTCTGCCAGGAGAAGTAGCTTTGGAGAGCGAGAAATCTGGCTATATTAAAAACATATATTTACACTCCTATCTCCCTCAATGCAGAGTGTATATAAATAGTACGGAACAGGCTCGAACCATAGCAAAGACCGCATGGGCCTCGCCAGGAACCGAGAAGGGCCGCGAAAAAAAAAGAGCTGCGCACTGCCCACTCGCACACTGTCAGGTGTCTTCATGAAAACATTTGAAAACTGATTTACTGGGATCATGGAAACGTGCCACCCGCCAGTGGCATGCCCAAGCCCGGCCGTCCCAGTTGGTGGGGAGTACCCTCCGTAACCTCTCGCTCCTCATCCTCGCATCCGAAGTATAGCTTGGCTGCCTCATAAGTCCCTGTCGCGCGGCAAGAAAGCGGCTCAGGATCGGAGACTCCACGGCTCATGTTTCGATTCAAACCATGCGGCGAGCCATGTGCGGCCATTGCTAGTGTGTAAACATGCCAAGCAAGTCCAAAGGACGGGTTAAACCGGTGCGTTACTAAAAAACTGGTTAAACTGGTGCGTTGACCCACTGGGATGGTTGAAAACATAGAAACCGCCTTCAGCACCTCAGATCGGGAGCACGTTTTCGCACTGCTCTGGCCCAAGTCGAGCGGATTTCTGCGGGCACGCGGACCCTGCATACACGGGCCCCATGGACAGTCCAGATCTTCTTAGCATGTACACATGCAATACTACAATACCCAAACACTCCATGGGACTGCCATATATGCTTACATTGGGTGGTTTTGGTGGTCAAAGTAGGCATATATGGCAGTCCCATGGGTCGTGTTGCTACATTCCGTTTCTTCTTCACCGTCTGAGACGGGTCCCTGTGCACTTCTCATCTCGGTTGCTGCGCACCAACGACCACGAACTACCCTCGCCCTCGGGCCCCCCAAACATGCCAGCGCTCACGTGTGCCCTTGACGAAGTGATAAATCACATCCTCGGAGCCATCTGCATCTGTGACCTGGGCAAACTCATCTGCTCGACGGGAACAGGCCGAAAGGCTCTCAGTGACTCAAAAGGCACATGAGACTGGCTCAAAAGTGGGATTTTGGAGATCTTTTCAATCTATCTGGGGACCTGCATGCTAATTATTACCGTACACTAATAGTCACTAGGAGAGCAAAGGAATTTAGCCGCTTAGACTGAATCCGCATGCAGCACAATAACACACACACAGCACATTACTATTAATTATCAAATCTTATTGACTCCCCACCCCCGCGGTCGAAGGCAAACGCACCAACAATCCTAATTACTGATTCCATCCCAAGAACTCTCAGTCGGCACTTCACAGCACCCAGCTGGTTCCCAACAAAACCGCTCCATTTCCCGCTCCAGGTGTGTCCTAACGGGCGCGGAGATCCGCGTGGTGCGAAGACATGGCTCCTCACCACCCACCGCGCGAGGCCAAAAAGAAAACGAGGCAACAGCGGTCGCGAGCGAGAAGACGGTCGCACGCGGTGCCGCGCCTTGAGTTGCTGGATCACGCTGCGGCGCTTGCCATTGGGGTCAAAGGTGTCGAGCCAGCCGGAGGAGCCAAAGCCCAGACCATGGAAGAGCTCGTGGATCACCAGGCCTCCAAAATCCCCGGAACCATCTGGAACCACGAGTGTGGATGCAACGCCGAACACGACGACACGACCGGAAGAACGCGCACGAAACAAATACGCAAGCCGGAAGAAAGGATGCAACACGAGTTTCCCACAAAAACCGGCATTCAATCCCCTAAAGCAAACTGCTATGTATGCAAGCAAGCCAAAAACTATGCACAGGCTACGACAATGCGCAAAAGCGACTGCAAAAGCGGTGAAAGTGGAAATGAGAATGGACCCCATCCCCCCACAACTTGTCGTCGTGGGAATCTGATTGAATCTCAATATTCAAAGCTTCAAGTGATTAAATACCACATTCATCATCTACCTCCATCCTCATTACATTGAACATGCGCTTTTCCCGCCCCGTACTTCCATGAGCACACATCCAAGTTGTGAACGTAGCCCAAAGAAACATAATGTTGCCAGCTGATTCATAATCCCCCGATACCTAGATGGTGCAATATCTTCATAGATGGGCGCAGGGCTGTTATTCTACAGGCCAAGCTGTTTGGGGATGGTGGACCTTGGTCCCAGCTGCCACCTCGGCCTGGACCCGAACCTAATAAAGCGCCTCGTTGTGAGGCCAGCAATGCTGCGCGGTCCTGCGAGAAGTCATACCGGGCATACCAGTTGAAGACCAAGTGCACTGGCCGTCGGTTCCTTGGATCACCCGGACGGGTCAACCGACGATGACCGTAGGCGGCTGGGCCGGTAGGCAGATCTGGTGAGGTTTTCAGGGCGAACGGAGCGAAGTGGAAACCTCTCTGTGTGAAGTGAGAAATGACACAACTGAAACAGGATTGCAGAGTTGGGATAGTTTGCTGGCGAGAAATCTGTTGTGCGATTCAATAGTGTTGTTCAAGGGACAAATCACCCGCAGCCGCAGCTCAGTTCCCTCAAGGCGTACCAGCCCCCTGTGGAGATAGTAAATGAAGTTAGGAACTGCGTGGCATTGATCACAAAATACGGCCCACCAGTCAAGAAACATCATGTCGACTGTTGATTCATAACCCCCATTCATAACCCCCCACGCTACCTAGATGATAAAAACAAAAATAAACAAAATAATATAATGTGTCAATGTTGCGAATGCACATGTGAGATTTGTTTTCCATTTTTCAATGCATTTCATGATGAGAGCGGATAGATGACATTCGAGTCACACCGCAATCGAATTTCAATTCTCAAATCCGGCCGAAGGGCCCTTGAGTCACGTTCGGCGACGACCTTCGCCACCCGCTGGCATCGTGAGAAAGGACGCATCGCGGCCTTCGAGTTCTTTTTCTTTGGTTGCTTGGAACTTCGTGAGTTCAAGTACTTCGAGATTGGTAGCGGAGCACAAGACGATCCTCCCGGAATTTGACCAGGGTGAACTTTTTGTTTGAAGACGCCTATAGGGTAATCCTGGCCGGTGAGAATTGGCTCATCTTAAAGATCACGTTCAGCAAGGCAGTTAGAAATGAGTGGTCAGCAAAGAAGACAGCGAGATAGACAAGAAGGTGAACAACCAGTTGATGTCCCCATACCTCCTTCTCCTCCACGTGCAGCGAATGGAGCTAGTCCAGGAACTCCTTCCTCTGGATCCAACAACTATCGTGGATTGGATAGTGGCTTGGCAAAGGCCGCACCATCGGCCGAGGGGCTAACGCAAAGTGGCTATCGCAGCTACAGAAGACGATTGGAATTGTATGCCCTGCAGTGTCGTCGACGCTCAACGGATGCTGAGATTGAAGGTGCTCTTTTGGTCATCAGCCTCCTCAAGGACACTGTTTGGGATGCAGCAGAACAAATAGATTTGAAAGAAATCACCAGTGGAACAAATCCGTTCGCACCTTTGTTCACTATGATGGACCAGCTATTTCAATATGAAGAACAAATTGAGGTTCCATATCGGTGTGAAGAGTTCTTTCAAAGCTTCAATCGTCAGAAGGGAGAAGAAATGCAGGCATACCTCATTCGCCACCGCACTGCTTTGAAGAAACTTCGAGAGGTAAAGATCGACATTCCACCACTTCTTGCTGGATGGTATTTGTTGACCCGAAGTGGAACTCCAAAATGGACACACGTGCAAGTGAAAGCATTGTGCAAAGGCGAGCTTGACTATGAAGAGGTCCAACGAGCTTTGCTTCGAATGTTTGGTGGAGATCACAAACCAAACACCAAGGACATTGGACCTGTGGCCAAGTCATCCAAAGACGAGTTCTTCTACGAGGAAGACTATGATGAGGAGTTCTACTACGAAGGAGAAGAAGAAGATGATTGGCATGAAATCTACTATGAAGGTGAAGAAGATGAAGAAGAAATCCCTGAGGAGCTTGAAGAGGCATACGAAAACATGGATGAAGCCTACATTTCCTACTTGGAATCAAGAAAAAGAATGAAGGAACTTGCCCTGGCTCGTGGCTTCTACCCCGTCGTAGCCATTGGTCCTGACTTCGACCATGGCAAAGGAAGCAAAAGCGAAAGAAAGGGAAGCTCAAAGGGCAAAGGAAAGAGTAAAGGAAAAGGAAAAGGAAAAAGCATGTTTCCTCGACGCCCAATGCATGGTCTTCGAAAGCCACCATCATCGTCGACCACGACCTCCTCCGAGTTGAGATCAACCCTGACCGGTTCCAATTCTTCTCATGGACCGAGGTTCAAACGATATCGAGTGCAAGCACAAGGTGTCAAAGAAGTTGGCGGTGAAGAGGTGACCATGGTGGAGGAACTAACGGAAGAGTGCTTTCAAGAGGACATCTTCTTTGCCACCCTTGCTCCAGGTCACGCAATTGTGGATTCAGGTGCAACAAGAACATTGGTCGGAGAAGAAGTGTGGAAAGAATGGGTCGAGCACTATGATGAAGGCCTACTTGGACCTCTCCGTACTCAGGCACAAAAGCGATCCTTCAAGTTCGGCGGCGGAGAGATGCTTGAATCCAACTACGAAATCTCCTTCAACGCCTTGGTGAAAGGTCAAAAGTTGCCCATCACGGTTTCAGTGGTACCTGGGCACACTCCCTTCCTGTTGGCGAGACCTGTGCTGGAACAATGGGGGGTGAAACAAGACTACGCCAGTGGCAACATGAAGGTGGCTCAATCCGAATGGTTTCAACCAAGTCGGGGACAAAAAGGCCACTATGTCTTGAACTTGTTGGAATATCATGAAGACGAACAAGAGATGAACTACATCACGGAAGAAGAGGTCTTGATCTCGACAAGTCCACTGGAAATTGAACCGCCCTGTGAGACAGAACCGTCTGACATTGCAGAGCAGATCCTCATGGAGTCCGAAGCCAATGAAGTTGAAGAGATTTCTCAACAAGTTTTGCAGCGCCTTCAACAAGAAAGAAAATTGATCTTTTTTGAGGTCTATGTGGATGAAGGCAACCTGGCTACAGAACTGTTGAAACGCTTTCCAGACTGTGAGGTCGCCACTTTCAGCCTACCTCATTGGGACTTTGAAAAAGAAAATGACCGAAAAGCATTCCTCAAGTTGGTGAGAGAACAAAAGCCTCACTTCATCTGGTGTGCACCACCGTGTACGAAATGGTCACCAATGCAAAGGCTCAACATGATCAAGGCCGAAAAGCTAGCCTACATCCTGGAATTGCAAAAGCAAGAAGAAAAGCAACATTTGAAACTGGTTTTGGATGTCACCGACATCTGCAACTGGGAGATCAATGCCGGCATGGCCATGGAGCATCCTCATTTAGCTATGTCATGGAAGACGAAAACCTTGGAGTCCATGGATGGTTATGATGCAATCTGCAACCGATGCAGGACCGGCTTGTGCTACTATGATCGCATGGGAAACTATGTCGGAAAGGTCAAGAAACCTACGAGGATTCGCACAAACAGCCAAATGGTCTTTGAAGCACTTGATCTTCCATGTGAATGTCTTCCTGGAGAGCATGTTGCTATGGATGGAAAAGCAGAAAGCTTGAAGAAAATGCAAAACTACGAAAGAGGCTTCGTGAAAAGAGCAGCAAATGCCATCTATCAGGAGATGGAAGAACGATGGCGACAAAGAGAGATAGCCAAGATCTATATGGTTGAAGAGCAGGATGAGAAAAACAAAGTGAAGAATGCATCCAACATCACTGAGGAAGAGAAGAAGCTGATGAAGACCCACAGCAAGCAAAACCTACAGGTCATCAGCAAACTGCACAAGCAACTTGGACATCCAGGTGTAGATCGGATGATCAAAACGCTTAAAGATGCAGGTATGGATGAGTCTCTGATCCGATGTGCCAAAGACTACAAGTGTGAAGTATGTGAGCAACAGGCACAACGGAAATTGGAGAAACCAGCTTCACTGCCTCAGGCCAGTCACTTCAATGAATGTTTGGAAGCCGATGTTTTTCACATCCGCTGGAATGGAGAAAAGCGAAAGGTTTTGGCCATCCTCGACATCTATTCCAAGTACGAAATCAATGCAGTGTTGGAGAGAGAAACTGAAGAAGCTGAATTGAAGATACTTCGTGAACAATGGCTTCAAACTTTTGGTCCTCCAGAACGATTCAGAACAGACCAGTCGGGAGCACACATGAGTCAGAAGTATCTGGACTTCTTCGACCAAAACAACATCAAGCTGATCCTCGTGCCCAAAGAAGCTCACTATAGAATGGGATCAGTGGAAAGACTCCACGCTGTGAGAAGAATGCAGCTGCTCAAAATGCAAAAAGATGAACCGAATGTACTCCTTGAAGAAGCTGTTCCAGTTGCTTGTCATCAACGAAACCGTCTTCGTTCAGTGCATGGCAGCTCACCATACCAAATCGTTTTTGGACACAATCCTCAATCGAACGGTCTTTGTGATGAACCGCACTTGTCCAAACCGCTCGATGACACGGAACAGCTCCAAAAAGATCAAGCGCTTCGGTATTCAGCAGCCAAAGCATTTTATGAAGCCAACAACAACCAGCTGCTAAAGCGTGCACTTCTTGCTAGGCCACGGTCTGAACATGTGGCCGCCAGCCTTGGCGATTGGATCTACTACTGGAGACAGGGGGAAAACAAACTTGACCCTACTCGCTGGCGTGGCCCTGCATTGGTCTGCGCCATAGAGCCCCGCAAGAACGATGACGGCCGCATCCGAGCTTCTGTTTACTGGGTTGCTCATGGATCCAGTTTGGTGCGTGTTGCAAGTGAGCATATTCGTGCCGAGGTGGCTCGAGAAAGAGTTCATCGCCTGGAAACGCAACCTGACACAGCTGTTTCGAACAGTTTGGTTCATCGAGTTCGACAAGCTCTGACCCCTGTGCAGGGTCCTGTGCGTTTTCTTGATCTTGCAGGGGATCCCACCTTTTCGAATGCAAAGGCTGAAACTTCTGTCCCTTCTCTGGTACCACCAGAGACAAAGGCTGAAACTTCTGTCCCTCCTCTGGTACCACCAGAGAGTCCAGAAGTTCCAATGTCAGAACCTCAAGCCGAAGAAGAAGTGACAACAGAACCTCAGCACACTGCGGCAGCAGCAGAACACAAGACAGCAGCAGCAGAAGCTGAAGCAGTTGAAGTAGAAACAAAAGAAGACCAAGATCCAAGTGGCCGAGGAAGATCAAGAAGCCCTCCACCTCATGACTCTCGGCACAAAGACTTTGAAAACCTGTATGAGTCCTACAACAAGGCACGTCAACTTGATGGCCTCCCGCCTGTTTCTCGAGATGATCATCAGCTGAAAAGTCAATATGACATGCTGTATGGTGAGGAAGTTGATTGGCTGGACGAAATTTCCTGGCCACTTCATTCAGTGAGAAGAACCTCACCAAAGAGCAGAAAGAAGAGTTCGCCGAAGCTCGCGACAAGGCTTTGGATGTCTGGTTTGAGAATCAAGCATGGCGACCAGTCGATGCCTCCGAAGCCCAACCAGGCGAAGCAGTACCAGCAAGATTTTTGCAGCGCTGGAAGCCAACAAAAGAAGGGCAGAAAGCAAACGCCCGAATCATCATACAGGGATTCAAACATCGTGATGTGCTCGAAGACACTGTAGATAAGGAAGCTCCTACTTTGTCCATGGTTGGTCGCAGCTCCATTTATCTTTTTGCAGTGGTTCGTCAGCTCAAGCTGTGGAGTGCTGATGTGAAGACTGCTTTTCAACAAGCAGACAACATCGAACAAGAAGCCCGAGTGTTCATACAGCCCTCAGCTGAGATTCGACGCCTCCTGGAGAGAAAGATTGGATTGAAACCATGGCAAATCATGCGTGCATCCAAGCCCGCTTTTGGTGATTGCAGAGCTCCAAGACAGTGGAATGCAACTGCTCATAGGTGCTTGACTGAGGAACTTGGCATGATCCCACACCCTTTGGATCGTTGTGTGTACCTCAGCATTCGAGCTGCATATGAATCTGATCCAGCTTTCGAAGTGTTCCAATGGAATGGGGTCCCTAGCATTGTTGACGGCATTTTTGGACTCCATGTGGACGACTTCATTGGTGCTGGTGAAGGTTTCTGCAGTGAGCATGATTTGAAAAAGGAATGTCCCAATGAAGAGTGTTTCCTCAACCGCATCCTGCGTTTGGCTCAGCGTTTTCGTTTTGGTGCATGGGATTTTGGAAATGGCTCAAAGATCATCTTTTGTGGTGCTGAACTGCAACAGTCGCTAGACTACTCCACCATTTCGGTGAGTCTGGCGAACTATGTACAAAAGGTGAAACCGATTTCATTGGACAAATCCAGGAAAACAATGACAGAGTCTCCATGCGATGAACGTGAACACCGACAGTTCCGTGCCCTCATTGGCGCGCTAGCATGGCCTGCTCATCAAAGCATTCCAGAGTTGTGTGCAAGCGTGAGCATTTTGCAAGCATCAGCAAGCAATCCATGTGTTGGTGATTTGAACCAAGCAAACAAGCTGCTTCGTTTTGCAAAAGAAGTTTCAAAAGATCACCAACTGTACATGCGTGGTTCATGTGCTTTTTCTGAGTTGTGCATTGGAGCCTATACCGATGCTGCCTGGGCCGTGAGACCCGACGGATCGAGCCAAGGTGGACTTTTGGTTTTCATTTGTTCGCACCAAGAGCTGGAATCCGGCAGCATGATGCCGCTCAATGTCTTTTATTGGAAATCGCACAAGTTGGCACGTATTTGTCGGTCAAGCTTGTCCTCAGAGGCTCAAGCAGCCGCCATTGCAGTGGACGAGCTTGAATGGTGCAAGATTTTTGTTTCCGTCATGATCGACCCCACCTTGCCGATCGAAAGTCCGGAAGCATTGAAAAAGCTTGGACCATCCCCGCTTGTGACAGATGCAAAATCTTTGTTTGATGCTGCCAAGTCCTTGTCTCCCAGCATGAAATTGAGTGAGAAAAGAACTGCGATCGAAGTGGCCATTGTGCGAGATCGTATGAACGCTTTGTTGGGAAAATGGATGTGGGTGAACTCACACCAACAGATCTCTGACGGCTTGACAAAGCCGGCTTCCAGAGATTCCATGGCCTACATCATGAAGCGTGGCACCCATCAACTCAAGTTCAACCCCGACTTTACAGCCTCCAAGAAAGTGTCCTCGGAAGCCAAGAAAGAAGAAAGAGAAATCCATGAAGCTTTTTCAAAAGAAATGGAAGAACAACAAGTTTTTGAAGTGGAAGAGTGGCAAAAGCATGAACAAAGTCTTTGTTTGCTTCCCAAATGCTGCAAACCTCGCAACGAGAGTGATCCTCGAAACAAATATTGCATCAGAAGGCACTTCTATGCCCACCGTAGCTCTCAAGGACAGCAAGACGAATGGAAGAAAGCAGCTTTGTTTTCCGCAGCCATTTTGATGGCCAGCGAAGTCCCTCTCGTCGAAGGAGCGCTGGAACTTGTGGAAGAACAAGCATGGAGTGGCCCAGTGCTCATGTCCTTTTTTGTCATCATGGTCTTCGCATGGATAGGTCTTGAGAACGTGTTCTTGCGCTTTGGCATTGAAACCATCTTCTACAAGGCCTACAGCTTTGTGAATGCCAAGTTGATGAATTGGTTCAAGAAGGAAGTGATCGAAAACGAACAGGTCACTGAGAACAACGAAGTTCCTGAGAATGACCCGGTGCTTGTGAACCAGCTCAATCCTCCGAGCCATGTCGTCTCCGCAGCTGTTCAGGCCGATGAGGTGATTCTAAATGCACTGACTTTGGCCCGTCGTCCTGGAATAGATTCAGGAAGCACGACTACGAACACAGAGTCGGATCTTCCAGATGAAGAATGGCATCGCTGGAGTCGCATGAAGGTGAGAGTTCAAAACGAGGCTGGACAAGGCCCATATCGTCGCCTTCTATGGGAACTTGAAAACCATGATAGCAGTCTGGACTCCCAGACAAGGTGCGTGTTGCAATCTGAGAGCTTCACCACACAGCGCTGGAGGAAGTTCAGTGAATTGCTTCGAGCTCAGGACACCTCGCAATTTTCTGATGAGCAAGTATGTCAGTGGCACCGAATGTGGAATGACAACCTGGTGTTTTTGGCTGACGTGAATCGTCGCATCGTTCGTCAGAGAAATCAGATCATTGCCTTGGAACGCAATGACCGTGTTCGTGAGCAAATCTACAACGGTGAACTGGCTGATCGAACCTGCCAGACTCCTATGACGTTTGTTGCTGGCACTCGACCAAGACGCCTGGCTGAGAGAGAACATGGTGCCTGGTACCATGTGAGTGATTTGGATGTCCTTCGTTGAAGAGGACTCTAGCCCGCTTTTTGAATTTTCTTCGACAGCCCTTGAAAACTTCCTTGGGCGTGTCAATGTTGCGAATGCACATGTGAGATTTGTTTTCCATTTTTCAATGCATTTCATGATGAGAGCGGATAGATGACATTCGAGTCACACCGCAATCGAATTTCAATTCTCAAATCCGGCCGAAGGGCCCTTGAGTCACGTTCGGCGACGACCTTCGCCACCCGCTGGCATCGTGAGAAAGGACGCATCGCGGCCTTCGAGTTCTTTTTCTTTGGTTGCTTGGAACTTCGTGAGTTCAAGTACTTCGAGATAATGTATATATATATATATGTATATATATTGGGGAGGGGCTGTTCATCACTCGAGACCCATCTCCCGAGACTGCGAGACCCCGAAAAACTCGGTGATGTCCCAAATTGGGACTGATAGAGGGGTCGATTTGGTACCACACAAAACGTATTTGTTTTGTTGTTCACTTGGGGCCCCCACTCATACTATGTGACTTTTGATTGTATACCACATGTTGGGTCTATCCTATTAGATCCTATTAGCATCTATTAGCATCCATTATTAGAAGTACCAATCAGGGGATGATGCTTGTTAGTAAAGGCTGCGGCCTGCCTTATTCACAAAATCGTGATCACAGGTGACGGAGAGACCAAAACATCATATACCCCCAACACCTACCCCCAACTACTTAGGGGGTCTCCCCAACTACCTAATCAACCACCGCACGGCCTCAACGGCGTACGGATGGGCAGCCGGTGCCGAACTCAGTGCCCGGGCGGCTGGTCGGAGGAACAGGAGCCGCCGGTGCCGCCGATGCCAGGGATCGGCGAGGGTCCGGTCATGCTCACCACCACGTCTGCGGCCACGCCCGCGGTGCACAAGGACTCCTTGTAGTGACGGCAGGAAGTCCAAGGCTGAAGAGGATGATAGACTGAATCCAAGATTGATAATGTGAATGGAAAATGGTAGAAGTTACTGAAATCATTAGTTCTTTACAGTCTTGGTATGTCTTGTCTTGGAACCTTCAGTAGTTTCAGGCATCACAAATACCTTCTACCTCGCTCTGCATCTAGAGGTACCTCTGATCTGTGCCTTGGATCTGCCCAGCGTCCGGCACCACAACGTGGGCACCTTTGGTGCAGTCCGCATCGCAAAAGACCCCCCTGCTGGTTGGTGCTCTCCCACATCGCGGGATAGGAACCTCTGGGCGAAACGACGCGGAACCGGGCGGAAGCCAAAAACGACTCAGCAAGGACGAAAATCTATGTGATGTAGACTTTAGACTCTTGATGAATAACAGTCCCCACACATGAAGGGGCTTCGCAATTCAATGGGATCCAAATGAAGGGGTGTTCTATTGATCAAGAATCTACACTGGAATTAATTTGCATTAGGGTCATCAATTGGGGTCACGAGTTGGCGACCTCTGGACGGCGACCCGTGGACATCAGAACTCTGGACAGCGACCCTCTGGAGATTAGTCCACCAAGCTCGCCTCCCTTCCAAGACCTCCCTCATCCATTGGATTATATTGGATTGGTCCCACCAAGCGAAGCAAGCATGGCTCTCCAGCGGTTTGGATGTCTTCCAATGGCTCAACCTGATCACTGAGCGGCGGTATTCAGAACTCAGAACAACCAACCACCCACATTCCTCGGCCACCCAGACCCGCCACCAGTTCCGGGCGCACTGTCCACCACCCCCGCATTCGTCCTCGGCGAACCCGAAAGCTGCGCCTTCGGACTTGGAGAAGATCAAGTTCCCTTGGACGGGCTTGACTCTGAGATACTTGCCAATCTCCACGCCATAGGTTTCGGCCGCTTCAATCACAAAGTCTCGCCATTCATCAGTAATCACATCTTCGGGTGTGCATAGACACCACTTGTTCCTCAGTCAATCTCTGAGTCTCAGAGCCAGCAAAAACATGTGAGAGTTCCGCAGTCTTTCAGCCGCTGTTCGTTCAAAAGGTGCGGGACCTTCTTGTGCCGAAAACACTTTATATACACTTTACCAATTGTACATTAACGTTTCAATCGCAATTACATCAACATCCCCTCAATGGCACCACATTCATGACATAACTTGGTCATTTCGCAAGCTTCTCAAACGCTGTCATCCGAGAAAACAGAAACAGCATCCTTGTGGATCGATCCAGACATCGCACCCAAACATGTGAAACCAGTCGACTACCAGTGACTACCCTGGAGGGGCTTGTGTGACCACAAAGTTACCAAACAAATCCAAACGAATCATCTAGAATAAGTATGGATTGTTTTTTATTTCAGATGTTTCAAGTGATGTATGATATGATGTCTACAGTGCCTAGCGTGTCTACAGTCCGGCTGCAACTGCGAATCCGGAATCAACAAAAACCGGTGTTTGAAATCACCTGGGCAACCTAGCATCCACAAGATGCTAGGTGATCCTGCCCCACATGAACAATTAGCACCACAAACATCCACAAAACAAAACAAACACTCTCTCCTAGCTCGGCTCCGAGCCCCAAACCTTGAAAACAAGAGAATGCTGAAACATCCCAGCAGCTCGTGAAAAATGTTCAGGCCCACTGTTGCTCGATCGCAGTCATCCGGCCCGGCACCCGTGGGCTTGGGGCCCGTGGGGAAGTTGACCTTGGTTGAACCAGGCACACTTCAAACCAAAACCACAGGTCAAAGGAACATCAACGTGAACATCGTGAACTAGGGTGTCGATATAGCCAAAATAGGTGCACATAAGACCAGAAAATGAATGAACATTAACACGTAATATACAGTAATGCGTTCCATGGCGTTTTGAAGGTTCTTTTGACTGACCGATCAACGGAAGCCTCCAAGCAGCGGGAATACCCTCCCGTGACTTTCAGCTGAGATCGCAAGTCAAAATATCCTATAGCATATTCTATCTGTTTAAGACTTAGGATTGTGCTGGTGGTGATGTATAGAGACTATCACAGAAATACAATGTACATGTTGAGCGCCTTGCTTGCTGGAGGTCAACCGGCATTGGCATTTGTTCCAAAAAGACATGTTGACGGGTAGCTTCTTGAGGTTTATCTGCTCTTGTCACTTGTATCTTAAAAACATCCGATGCTTGCATCTGAACACACAGTACCCAGCTGGTACAGCCCCCAAAGAACTCCCAGCGCAAATCGCAAGGAGCAGTCCAAGGACCATATTGGCAACCCCCTACTGCCATTACATAAATCACCACCTGGGAATTGAGCCAAGAGTCTTGAGGGCATCTTTCTAATCAATATCGATTCTGTGTTTTGAGGCAGTGTTGCTTCTGCCAGTCTCTGAGTGTCGCTTTTCCTCATCGCCCAGTGGCGCGGTACCAGTCACCTGCACGAAAGCAGTATCGGTCCTTCACCAGCGGGTTCGCCTGGACCTTGTCTTCGTACCTGGAAATGAACAACACGACATCAGGACCCCGGACCCTAGCGATGGCCTCCAACCTCATAGCATAAGGAATCTAATAGCAATGGCCTCCAACCTGATAGCTCCAACCTAATAGGAATGGCCTCCCCTAAACTGAACACAAAGGTCGTTTTTCATGAATCAAATCGATCGAATGATCTCAGCCCTGTAGCATCTTGCAAACCAAGATCTGGGGTGCTCTCTTCCAGCAGAATGGACGTGCGATCTCTCACTCACTCACTCACTCACTCTCTCTCTCTCTCTCCCTCTCCCCCCCGCGCAACAACTCTCAGCTGGACAGGTTTCCTAAACCGCCATCTGGCGGAAAAAAAACCTTCTCAACCCGGCGGGTGATCCGATCTGCAGAGGGATTTGATGCGAGCCCTCACTGTGTGAGTCATTCACTTCAAGGTGGCGCCCGCAAATCCTAAACATGTCATCCTAGGTCCTAGGATCGCTATACAAGGGTCTACACAAAAGAACACAAAAAACACGGCTAACTATTTTGCCTCAGCGCACTGTGACAGCCTGAGCAAAAGAATGAGGACATGATCTGAACAAACAGGCCCCAGGTCATTAACTGATCTGGCTGTGAGTTGGTGAGCCAGCGATGCTAGTCACGCGCGGTGAATTATACTGAATACTGCCATCATGACCCCAATCCCGATGCCCGTTCTCCAGGATGCAGGGTGTCAAAGTTGAAGTGAACGCCTAGGCCAGGGCACTCCGTGCGGGCCGATCTGGTTCCTGTGATGGTCATATGACACGTCCAAAGCATATACCATACATACGCCTCATAGGGTCATCATGAGTGTTGGCACAAGAAAGTGCACAGCTGACTAGACTGTGTAGCCCAAATCCAGCACTAGATGGGCACTGGGATGGAGCTCAACATCTGTGGTGAAACAAAGCCACACAAACACCAGCCACCCAGTATCACCAGTGCATGCAAGACTTACAAAACTGGCATCAACCTGCCACAGGTTGTGGGTCAAAACCTCCCCTGGTTGACCCGTGAAAATGAACAGATTCCTCGAGGGATGTCAACCTCTTATGGTTTGTCGGGTGAGGTTTTGACCCCAGAACCAGTTGAAGATTTGTTTGGACTGCTTCCTATACCTCCTACCTCGACGCTTGTTCTCCCAGTCACTCCTCACTTGGTTGAACCACTCCCAACTCCATCGGCAAAGCGGAATCTGGAATCCAACGCGCAAGAGCTTTCCCTCCTCCTGTGTAAGTGCTACTCTCCCACTCTCTCTCTCTCTACATATATATATATATATTATATTACTATATCTATATGATATGTATATAGACTGTGCAAGTGCCCCAATGTGGTCAGGTTTTGTGCTCATGCATTAGGGTTGCTCAGTTGTTGATTGAACCTTACTGCTCCAAGACACGGATGGGCGCCGTGTTGGCTTCCGACAGCAAGTAGCTCTGCAAACGCCGCTCCCGACTCCCGCGCCGGTACTTCTGTGGGTGCCGTGCACGGACATAGCCATACTTGTCGGCCTTGGGTGTGTCTATTGTTCAAGTCGATCGGCCACAGTGTGACACTCATTGCCCTAGATAAGAGTTTTTTGGTATAAGGTTGTGTTGTTTTTCTTTGTCTTTGTGTGTTCATATTTTTTCTTGAGATGCAACTGCTTTTTGTCGCTTGTCTATGCCTCACATCTTTATATAATGGCAATTCGGCTGGCTCCGTGCTGTGAGAAGCATGCACACACCTGTCCAGTCAAGATGCCACCTGATCCAAGAAGGGCTTCGGGGACAAGCCCCGTTTGGGCACAGGCACTTCACTCAAGCGTCGGTGCAGCTCTTGGGTGGCCTGCGCGTTCTCAGCCTGTAGCTCCTGAAGCGGCTCACACATGGTGGCTTCTCCGTGGTTTGCAAAGAGGTTCTGCCATGATGGCCGTGACGACCTCATAGGATACCCCTTGAACATCTGCTGGGCCTGCGATGTTCCAGTGATTTTGTTTTGAAAAAACAACATTGTTTACAGTTTATTGGTGTTTATAGAGTGCTCGTGGAACAGGACGAAATCACTACAAAAGGAAACATCCATCCATATGTTTATAATTGTTTATAAATGATGGTTTCTTAGAGTCTTAGTCTTAGAGGCATATGTTTGTGACAAATTTATTCAACGTAGCTGTTTTTCTAAATAAAATGAAAGGACCGGGTTCCAATGACAAGCACAAGATAGCGTCCGGACCATTTTTGGCTATGCGAGATGCTTTCCTCAAATGTGTTTTTAGGGCTTTATTGTGGAATTGGAAGGCTCGAAAACTTGTTTTTGGTGGTGTCTCAGGGGTCTAAGAGCATATTCTGGAGGTGCAGGCTTTATACAATGGCGTTCCTCATCTGTTGTCACTGTTTTAGCCTCAAATTCTCGCAAGAGGTCATTATATAAACCACCAGTGCGTGTCTGTTCCCTAGGCCCTAGGTGGGCTGCTGTTTCTGCACACTGAGACTGCTGTTTCATGGGTCTGTGATGTCTCCTTCAAATGTGTTTTAAGGGCGGAATTCCAAGGCTCGAAAACATGCTGACATCGTGATGCCTGCAGGGTATCCAACATGACTGACATGAGCACCTCAGTTTTTCTAGGGGTCTCAGAACAAATTCTGGTTGTACCGGTTGTATTAAATGGTTTTCCTCGTCTGCTTTCACTCTTTGAGCCTGGAATTCTCACAAAAGGTCATTCTATAAATAACCAGTGTGTGTGTGTGTGTCTGTTCCCTAGGTGGCCTTTCACTGTTAAACATGTTCAAACCACCTCCATCCTTGAGAATCCTTCTGGCAAAGAACATTTTAGAAAGCTTCCATATGACTCCCTTACATTCCATTGCCAAATCTTCGACACAAGCGCTCTGTTTATAAAATAACTCGACCGGGTTCCCATCTTAGCTAAGTGAAACGTTCCTTGTCACCAGGCAGAAAACCAACAAAATGAGTATGAGACTCCAACCTCTGATTTGGACACATGCCGACTATCTGCTGTATAAAAAATGGAGCTTGGGATCTGCATGTTGTAGAGGAAAAGGATACTCATTTTATAGTGACATGCTAGTGGGGGATATCATAGAGACATTAGGGTCTTCGAAAGCAGAACATCTTTCGACATCAGATCTTGGCATCAAATCTATTCGATTCAACTGAAGCATGTCACGAATAGCGAGAAGAGCAAACACCAATGAAGCAAGTGAAACTGTTTCCTATGCTTCTTTAATCTTCTTTGTCTACTGCTCCATCCGGGCCCCAACATCCTCCTCCATGTCTCCTTCAAAATGCTCCTGGCCACCTGCAAGCTTCGCACATCGCGACGCAGCTCTGCACAAAATGCGCAGCTCAGCCAGCTGATCAGCAGGAACAGCACACCCATCGCTCGCCGCACCCGGGACCGCTCGGCAGGTGGAGCAGTCGACGGGTCCAGCGGGCTGCGCGGTGGTCTGGGATGAAACTGCGGCGGTCGCTTCAATCCATCAGCTACTGATGCATGGTAGCATGCCATGCGCGGTTCATCTGAAACAACATTGAGTGCATGTCAGCTAGAGTTGGGGTCTTCTGAAAGAGCATCCTAGACTGAAGAGATATGAAGAAGTCCTAGGTCCTACAGATTTTGATGGTATTGGATGACTCAAAATTGTTCAATTAATTTCAAACACTTGTTCATGTGCACGTCTTCCAATACGTCGACAAAAAACTTCTGGATCTGCCTGCATATCTTTTTAACCTGATTGACTTGATTCAAAAGAATTGTCAGATACAAATTGCAAAGGTCTTTGTCATTCAATGTAAATCATCAAACATCCGAAGGATCATAAGAAACATCCTTCTCCCCTCTGAAACCAAATCATGGATGACCATTCACCCAAAGGCCGGGAATTCTGAATTCCGCATCCCGCAACGTGACCATTCCAGTGCGCGTCTCTCCCACCGCTGTGCCGCAGAGTTATGCCCTAATTACTTGGGTCCGAGCAGTTCTGCAGATCCGTCAAGGCTTGCTGGTACCTCTGGCAGTGGCCAATGGACGTGGTCCACGTGAGAATGCCAAGACTTGCCCCCCCTGTGTGACACATCAAAATGGGTTCCGTTTCAGCCTCCCAGTCCAAATCGCTTCCAACGCGTTTGTCTTGGACGCTCCACATTGCACTGGCAGAAAAAAAATGTCCCGGTCATAAAGATGTTGGCCAAGGTATGCAGGCCAGTGCAGATTTCATCTCTTCATGAGTCATACCCCCCACAGGTATGACTCGCATCGTTGGCCGAGCGCCCGGCTGATGCCCGCCATCAACATGAAACAAGTCGAAGCACGCATCCGGATTTCGTCGAGCATACTCCGGCCTGAGAGAGTGCTCCTTTCTGTGCAACTGACTGACAAAATGTAAAATGAGTCAACAATTGAATTGAGTATATAACTGGGGGTGCTTCAAGTGTAAGATGAGTGCGTTCAATTTGACCTTCTCAAGTGTAAAAAGACTTTGGGAACCAAAGATGCGCTCTCAGGGATCGCCGGCATTGCCACCCTGTGGGTCCAACCACCTGAAGCCCTGCCAAACCCCTCATGCGAGAGATTTTGGGTCCACTGGCCCAGGAGCCAGCCACGCCCGAAAGAAACTCTGCTGGCCAAGATCATTCCCGTGGTTTCAGCAGTTGGGGAGAACGACTTGGCATGAGTCATGAAATTCCTTTAAAAGAAAAACATTGGCATCCAAGGACATGCACATTAACATTTGCAAAGCATGGCGCATGGGACGGAACATTACTCACTCTAAGCGGCAAGGTCTCATGGCTGGACCCCTCGATCATCTTCAGGCCTCAGCAAAGGGGCTTTGTCGGTCTGGAGGAACTCCATCGCATAGTTATATATACACATACATGGCCAGCTTCAAATGCTGGAATGGCTCCGGAATGGAGAATCACTGTCCATCCCCATCAAAAATTGTGCTATGTTCTGATATAGAATGACACCTCATAACGGGGATGTTCTTCTTCTGTAGACAGCGGGTTGTCCAACTCCATGGTTGTTGGAAGGTCACTCATTTCAGAAACCGCCTGAAGCCGCCACGCATTCCTCCAGCCAAAACACTTGAAGAGTTCACCTCATTTCAACGAAGAAGAACCTGGACACAAAGACTGTCTTTTTTTATATGCACGGCTTCAGCTAATGGAATGAACGGAGCTGACCAACTGCAGGTATACAGGGCGATCCGAATGACCAAACATGACCCACTTAAAAAACAAAACAGCAAAACTAAAACTACCAGTATGATGGTGGATGATTGTCAGTTCTTCGGATGTGTCGAAAGGACTCATTGGACCCCTATGTCTCTTCCGGCCGCAGCTCGCTTGCTGGGCCGGCGGCGGTGCGATCCGAAGAACTGCTGTAAGACCTCCGGAGAGAACGCAGCGAGAGTAACGCAGTGATGTGTCTTGGGGCCTGTGGGAATTCGAACTCTCGGTGTTCTGATGTTTCCTTGGGTTTTTCTGAAGGAGCAAGTCAAGCTCGTATATACTCTGTTGAATAAACTTCCAGGTGCTGAGTGCTGCGCTAGTTAGTTGACCTCAGGAGCTTCTTAAGGGTGACTCCTATGTAGTGCCTTGCTGCATCTTGCTGCTGACCGCAGGGCATATCAAGCTTCCTTTTGGCTTTGCAAACAATATAAATTGGCAGGGGAGTCCAAGCCTTTGCAAATGGTGTCATTCAACAGCTGCCTTGTTGAACATGCGACTGACGCATGGCTGGCAGACCATGGAACAATCCATCAGTCTTGTCCACCAAACACTCGAGGACGCCCAAACGGCCCAAATGAATCTTCATCAGGTAGGTCACAACATTTCACAACACCCAACCACCGGCATATCCAGTCGTGCCCAAATAATGATGCAAAGCAATTTGTACTGTATATATATATATAGGCGCAAATACCCCACTGTTGTCACATACACATACATACATACATACATACATCGATACATACATTACATTACATTACATTACACTACACTACACTACACTACATTACATACATACATTATTAGCTATATATATATATATTTAAGTGTTCCCAGGCTGGGATGATTGACTATGGGGGGTATGCTTTGCGCAGTGTGAAGACTAAAGTAGTAAGTTCAAAGGGTATGCTTAGGGGCAGGCTTCGTCTCAGTCGAACATCGCAGCCGTACGTAAACTGGACACGTTGACAGAGACAAATCCATGTATCAGTAGTGGACGCCGGAACACCGCAGAACAACGTGCATGAAATCGCACTCGCACCACCCGCCCAGCCTGCACGCAGGGCTTCGTGTAACGGTGCTCGCACAGATCGAAGGTGACCACTTGACATG
The DNA here is from genome assembly GCA_963970005.1 of Durusdinium trenchii. Taxonomy (NCBI): domain Eukaryota; class Dinophyceae; order Suessiales; family Symbiodiniaceae; genus Durusdinium; species Durusdinium trenchii. The sequence goes on along the minus strand of CAXAMN010025317.1, from coordinate 535,010 downwards.
TCATATTCGCCAGCCTTGGTAGAGGCGTAGAGTTCAGTGCAAGTAGCAGGTGCAGGAACAAACAGCAGGGTAATAGCTGTCCAAATTTGCTGAAACGTCGTCAAACGCGCCCAAATATACCCAAATCATCTAGCCGGACTCTCCTCCTCGTTACTCCTCGCCACCCACCCACCCACTCGTCGTGGAGTTCCACCGTGCGGCATCATCAAACACACGGAATGCCCCGCATTGAAGCCGATCTCCAAGATCCGAGCCTCGTGTCCTCATCAAAGAATCGTGTGCCGCACAGTACCCTGCTGGACCACCTGGAACCTGTTTTCGTTGAGGAAAGCTCTTGGATGTCGCTCTGGACCATGAACCATCTCCCAAACTAGGAATTGATTGTGTTATTGAGCACACGACTCGGCAAAGAGGTCTACTATAGAAACTCTTGAAAACCACCCGGGCCCTGTCATCTTTCAGCAAATCCAAACGATTGCGCTGGCAGGATGCTAGCGACCGGCATTCTCCAGTGAAGCATCAAAGGTGATCAAACACTGAGGTCCGGATTTCTGCTACTTGAGCTTTCTTAGTTGAGAACATGAAAGGCGGGGTCTTGACTGATTCTGGAGACTTTTGCAAGATCTCAACTGCGTTGCCGTCATCCCAGTTCCGGATCCCCAGACAAAGACCGTTCACGTCCGAGCCCTAAGAGCCGGTCCAGCATTCTCAGCCAAGTGGTACAAGTTCCTGCGGGGCGGAGGGTGTGTTCGGGAGGGACACCCCGAACGATTAGAACCATGTTCCACATTGAAATGTTCTCATCCTCAGGTGTCTTCACTATATTGGTTGTTTTTTTACTGTTACCGGGTTGCGGGAACAACTTGTAATGATTTTTTTTGGATAGACTCCCAAACGCTCATGGGCCCTCATATGGAGGGGTCGGACCCTCATATGGAGGGGTCTGGGCTGGGAGTCTCAAATCCCTATGTTTTGAGGGACCAAAGGCTGTTTGGAGCGTCTGGACTGTTGTAATTAGGGAGTTTCCAGTCACGGCTTGCCAGTTCGCCATAGAAAATCGTGTACAGTCGTCCCAATTACTCGTCTCCGCTGCCTCACCAATCGGCATGTGAATGTGAATGAATGCTGCACTTCCTCCCACATAGAATCTACCCCTTTGAATGTTCCACCGGTATTGACAGTGTTTTGTAAACGTGTTTAAAATTGGAAGTGCGTTCTTTTTCACCTTCTTTTTTGGGTTCGGGCAGGGGGTACCATGTGATATATTAAGAGAGACTGAGATGGCCAAAGCCCAAGAAAGGCCAGGAAAACGCAAATCAGGCGTTTCCGAGGTCAACAATTGCCCAGTGCGAGCACTCAATCGCAATTCCATGATTGCATGCCTATGCTGCATTGCATGTAAAATTGCTTACTGCACAGTGGTGGTGAAGAAGGAAGCAATGCGCCCGCTCCAACAATTCGGGCAGGTGCAGAATCACTGCATATGTTCAAAGCCTTGGAGCATTTGGAGGGCCCAAGCCCAGTCAATAGACTAGAAAGATCTGAACATGGGAGTGTACGCAGTGATTCTGTGCCCACGCAAGGCTCGAGTAGACTTTAAGATGTCAAGCACATGCAGTGCTTCTACAACTCAGGCTATTGATCATGCATATGCTAATAAAGTTTTTTTTTTTTCAAATTTCTGGGCGTGTGACCAACAACCTTAAGGCCTCAATCAAGCATCGTCTGTTCCACACAGGCTTCTGGCATCGCCCTGGGGGTGGCTTCCATGTTTAGGATGATGTCAGGATATTGCTGGGCGATGAACTTGTGCAAAGGAGAGGGCTCGTCTAAATGTATATATAGATATAGAAACTAAAATTGAGCGAGGATATTGCCGCACGCAAAAAAACTATTGATAATGACGATGGTGTAAACGAGGCCATCACAAATGGAAAGCTACATAAAGCGAGATGTTTGAAGAAGTTGCACTTCTTGCAGTGAACAAGCATTATAAGGATCAGGTGCTGCTGAAGGAGGGGACCCTTGTAACAAAGGCAATGTTCATGAAGCCTCTAAAAAGATACCTTCTAGCTGTCTAGGATGCCTGAGCAAGGTCGTGCTATGTTTAAATCGATGTCAAACTTACGTTTTTTCTCTCCCAGTCCCTTTTGCCTTTCGCCACGCCAGCCGGCTTCCTCTGGACGGGACAGGAAAAAAAAACACACAACCAACACCAATAGAAAGCACCCACAACAAATAAAAGACACATCCGTCTGTCTCTGTGTCTCTCTCTCTCGGAGCCAACACACACACAAAAAAAAAAGTCCGCAAGATCGGGACGATCGCACGCTCGGAGCGGCCGATCGCTCCTCTGCTTGGGCTCCATCTCTGGGACCGCGGCCCACGAGTTCCTCACATGCTGCCGGATGCTGCCGGCACGGCGCGGCACGTGCTCGGGCCGTCAACTCTGACTGGTCAGGAGGTTTGCCAATTGAAGCCAGGAACAAAGGAAAAAGGAACATTGCAAAACAACAAGGGAAGGGAAAACGAAGAAGCACACAAGCAAAAGCCAGGCAATGCTGGAAAAACAATGAGGCATAACAGTGCAGCACAGCATGAAAGGCATCAAGCAACAGGGATAAGCAAAAGCATAAACGCAAACACACAGCACTGAGGGGAGAATATGTTTAATGATGTTATAACTAATGTTAGTTACGCAGCAAATTCAATATATCCAGCCAATGTCTTCATGACCTTAAGACATGAACCGGAGTGGTTGCTTCCACAAACAGCAAACTCTTCCCTCACCATGCAAACCCCCCGAGGCCTTCGTTTGTTCCCTCACCATGCTTCGTCTTCAGCCCAGGCGCCAAGTATGCATGATGCTTCCCTCACAGGCTTCACCCGAGGCCTTCGGCGCACCGGCGTCCAAACCGACGTCCCAGACCGCACAACGAAGGCGCCGCGGTGAAGCGGCCGGTGGCTCGGGGAGCCACGGGTCATGCTTAGTACAATGGGTCATGGTCATGGACACTTACAATGTAGTGGTCATGGTGATGGGTCATGGACATGGTCATAGTGCTTAGTATATAGTGTTCTACTTGCTTAGTATGTCATGGACATTCCATGTGGATCGTTTGGGAGGCCTGGGACAGCATGAGCAAATCACGCAAATCATGAAGCAATGCCGCAAAAAGCAGAGGCACACAGAGGCACACATACAAACAAACAACAGTATTTGGATGTGTATATTGGCGCAGAAAACGCCCAAGATGGTGGCTTCTATCCAAAACCATCTTGACCTTTGGCTACTTACTCCAGAGTGAAAATGCAATAGGTTTCATCCTCAAGATTCCATAACATGACCGAAAGCAATCCACAAATCCTATGGATGAATTCCTTTGAACTACAAGGCAAGCAACATTCTCAAGCCATAGAGGACATGATTTAGGAATGCACTAGAATGCACCCATCTGGCTTATTTCGCAGAGGCTTAGTTCGTCGGAACTTAAGGGTTTTCAGAACTTTAAGCAGTGGACCACATTTGCGTGATGGAAATAAGGCTTTTGGGGAGCTGGACATCAATTTCCGTTTGGAAATACTTAAAACTTTACAATTTACGGGTATCCTACAGGAAAGGATCCATCCAGGTGAGTCAAACGTGGTCTGCCACTAAATGTTCTGGATTGAGTGAGCAGTAAAAGCCAGATCCTTCGAGGCCATATGTTTGCTCTGGACGGAGGGACTCACTCCAATACTTTTAAGACAGAATTTCAATTTGTAAAGGTCTTCCAAGACTTCCATGCAAACTTCCCTGGATTACTACCTATCAAATATATTTAAATCAGGGGAGTCTGAGTCCTATCTAAGTCAGGCTTAAAGTGGAGTTCCGACGAACTCCGACGAACTTGGCCTTAAAACTCGTAAATTTCTTGTGTTTTTCAAGTTTTTGCTCGTGATAATTGGCTGTTGGTGTGGCCAAAACCACCTGAAAATAGCTCTGAACAAGCAAGTTTGGTGTATTTTCTAATGAAAATTGCACTTGCGCCTCTGAATTTTCACGTGAAGAAATTGGCTGAAAACAGCCCCAAGCTGCCCTCCGACGAACTCCGACGAATTAAGCTGGAATCAAAATATTTAAGCTGAAGTCAAAATGTATAGGCCCTGGAGGCTACAAATAGCAGTGTGCTTGCTGTTCTGAAATCATTCTAGGTGTTTGCGCTCTCCAATTGGCCAATTCAATAGCCATCAAATCCTTACTACCAGGTACAATGAGAATTTCATTTCGGAAGTGGACATATTCCCAAATACAATGGAACAGGTTGCCCAGTGGGCCTATCCACAGCACTAAATGCGGCCGATGGGGAGGGGTAGACAGAGGAACGGATATATTTTCACATGTTAAGATCTTTCAAAAATATTTAATGATTTGAAACCATTTGAAGCTGATCAGTTGTTGGAACACCTTGATTGATGCTATGAAAACTGGGTTGGACCTTAACTTCTTGAAAAAGCTTAACTCCCGACCAACCCGTAGGTCTGCGAAATAGCCCACACCCATCCATCGAAATCTACTCCCCCTCCAACAATCACGGAAGTGGATGGCTTGACCCCGTGGAAGACCTCTTTTCCTCTACAAACTGGGGCTGAACTGAACTTGCATGTTAATTAGTGTTAGTTTCAGGGAGAAGTACACTCCCCAAAACTAACATGGAAGTGGAGTGCACCACCTGTTTGGTTCGTGGATTTCATGGTCTTCCATATGGGGCCATGCCATCCGCGAGCCCCCATGTAAGGTGTCACGGTCCGAAGTACATGCTTGGTGTTTTGTCGACGTCCCGCCTCCACACACCGTTGGAGCTCTTGGAAGACTCCACAGCGCAAGGCCTAGCGGAGACCCCACAGGCAAACCGAGCGAGCTGTCAGTTGCGACACACAGTGACACAGGGGCGCAGCAAAGAACATCAGCAATCACCAAGCCACTAAGCACATCAATCAAACATCTGGGAGATGGGCATTGCCCTTAGGGTTTGCGCAGAACTGAGATGCAAAGCCTTTTTTCTGGCTGCACTGTCGCGCCTCCTCAAAGCCACCACCTCGGCTATGCGGCTATGTGTATATAGTCACCGTGTATGGGACCTCAGGATCTAATCAATCTAGTTGAACATCGTTGAACAACAAAACAAACATCCACATGTCCCCATCTTTGAGAGATCTCAAATCACCTCTTGGGCTTTCTCAGCGCAAGCCACCCCCATCGTTCTCATCGCTCTCCGTCTCGTTGAGGCCGCCGCCGCCCTCCATGCCATGGGAGGCACCGGGCACCGAAAGCTTCTCACGACGCGAGGCACGTGCAACGTCGGTCTGCATGTCGAGGGTGGAAGTCGGTCAGTTTCTGACATGTCTGAAGCTCCAAGCATAGCCAAAAAAGAACAACACGCCAAACCATATCATACACCATTTCGCTCCAGCACCAGACTTCACAGGTCACCACCTGCCACTTTTTAAGTCTCTCAAAGCCACCAAAGGAGACCTGGAATGTGCTGGTACATATGTAACATCGATAAATGCACAATAAAGATCCCATACAAGTAGCTGTCACCATTGACTCATGACACTGACTCCGCGGGAGAATGATCTCAATTCGAATGCAGCGCTACGCCGCGTTTTTTCAGAAGGGCTTGTTCTTTGGTCCACATCCTTATGTACGTCCTTGTTTAGCTCTTGGGGCTTGGCTGAGCGTATCTAGCTGGAAACTCGTCCATCCACCAACAGCTCACTGCTAAGAAACTCCTGCGCTCAGGGATCTGCTTGGCTCAGTCTGCTGGTCTGCTTGAGATTTGCGGACTCTGGTCGGCCATTCATCTCTTCGGCGAGGCACGGGCGAAGGCCGCGAAGGCTAGCACGTGGGAGCATTGTATATTTATAATATCATTATATGTATGGCAAGGGTGATGATGGGTGCGTTCAAGTAATGTTAAGAGTTTATTCCGCACCAAACATCACCAAACCATGTAATGTGACTGGCGGATCTCGGCCCACGACCGGACCCCACCGTCTGTCAAACGAGCCCATGCGGGGGAGAGAACACGCTCGGAGACATCCGCGTTCGACCAAGCGGAACACCTCAACGCCCATCCCCAAGCTGGGGAGAAGCCACCATATGCAACCAAGCTGGCGGTATCTGCCAGCAAGGTGATCTTCCAGAAAAGTTCTTCCAATGCTCAAGGTATCTCAAGGTAATGGTGGAAAATGTCCAATCCGTGATCTGTTCAATCCTGGACTTACACTGAACACCCTACCAATGCCTGGGGCCGAGCGAAGACCCAAACCCTGCATCCTCCATCATTGTGGGAGTGGAGAAGAATGAAACATATGACGAACCGCGGAGAGATGAAGAAAACAAAACGCAACCAGGGAATGAGATCCTCCAAAACTTGGGACAACCACAGAATATACGGCGACATCGGGGGAGTGACCTTGGTGGTGTGCTTCTTGCTTCGACCACCAAGCTGGCTTGACATGGCTCGATCAACATCGGGTGATCTGAGTGCGGTGACTGTTGTGGAGGCTCCTGGCTGCCAGGTGCGGATGCTCACAGGGTTTGGCGTAACATATGCCATCAAGGTAATGCAAACTCTTGATATCTCTTGATTAATAACTTAACCCTTCTCCATTTGAATTGGAGCATCCTCTTCATATGGGGCGGGGTGGCAAGTCCACGGCGTCCTCTACCTTCCGGGCGGCGGTCTATTTCAGCCACATGTACACACGGTCCGTTGCAACTGAAGAAGGGGAAGCGTTCCCGAAGAAGGATGTCATGCACAAAGGGGGCATTTGTACTGTGGTTTCAGAGTAGGTAGCACAATCCACCATTGGTTGTTGATATATATATATATATGTGGACCCCTATGATATACTATATGTAGAACACCCATCTTGGTGTGTGTGCTACCTGCTATCTACTCTGAAACTACTGTAACAAGTGCTATGAGGAATCATGAGGCATCGTCAGGATCACTGCACATGCGGCGGTCCAATCTCAACAATAACCGTCACATTCCCGTCCAGTTGGGAGGTCCAACAAAGCTGAACCGCCACGAACAGCAAGCGGAATAATCCGATGCTGCCGCCTTCTTCCGCCTTTCAGGATCGCGGATCGCTGGGGGATCGCTTGGGGAGTGGAATTGATGATAGATCTTAGACAATGTACATAGATGTACATATGTTCCCATTGTTCCCCCATGGAAACGACCATGGACCATGGATGCGTTTTCTGGGTGGGTCATTGGATGGATGACGGATGTCACTGCACGGCACCCCACCCCTCACGGGCGCGGCGCACCATCCATGGGTGGCCAGGACCCATGAGGCCGGCTGGGGCATAGGCCATTGGGCCTGGATATGAACTCCTGGAGAATGTGGCAGCTGAACGGGACTCTCAGCTCAAAACAGGACTTCCCCACTATACCGCCTATACCCGACAAGTCCAGTCTCACCCAGTAAAACCTGATCCTCTACCTCATTGACTCCTCAAGTAGTGTTTTTGCATGAGCAACTCCAGTACAATGAGGTCAAGGATGGGCCATAGCAGTTCTTCTGGGCCGGTGTGTTGGAACTGGGTGGCTCGAACTGACCAGGTGACAGGTGCTCGGATCCCTGTCAACCCGTGGGCGGCACTGATGCGTCATAGCAGTCCCAGAGCCGTGGCATGAATTGCGCCGGAGGGATTTGGACCGATGGCCCAAATGCAAACCCAACTGGAATGAACCAACGAATGGCATAAACCAACGCCATTCGTTGGACTTACCCCAACTGGTCCACCGAATGGTGAGATCTGCTGCATCATTGGCGTTCTGTCCCTGAAAGTAATCAGTCCAGAATGTGTAAATTCAACGAACGTTTCAGACCATGAGCAAAAGGCCATCTACTCAACATGCTGCCCATTCTCTTCCACAGCTGATGAATCGATCGCGGTCCCGTGGTCACCACATGACCAAACCACAAGCGGCGCACACTTCTCCATGACGAGATTGATGGATCCTGCTATGTGAACCTGTCCTGTCGCGTGGACTGCCTTCATGAGTAGATCCTGCGGGCAGAATCATCAAACAACACCGCGGTCACCACCAGCACACTGTTTCCTTGCCACTGCATGTTTATCAAACCGCCAGAAAAAAAGGTTATGAATTACACACATCACATGAAGCAACTTGAGAACATGTGAGAACATGCTAGCGCACCAACACACATGAGCACACCCACATTCTGAATAGATTAATACTGTAGAGAGGGAGGGGGAGAAAAACAATAACATTATATAATCATCTCTCCCAGCATGGTTTGGCTCGCAGAATCAGTCTGTGAGGCCGCCCGGACAGAACCTGCAAAACACATGGATCACACAAACTATATATTACACACATATATATATATAAATATATGTCAGTTTACACTCCCTGAACTACTCCTGATTCTACGTGGATGGCAAGGGCCCCGTGTGTTCTTTTTTTTCCTCGGCGCCTTGCCATGAAAATCCTCATGCCAAAGCGGCTGGTGTTCCACTTCGGTCGCCCTATGCCGCGAACCCGGTCGCCCCCGGACGCAGCGTCCGACCTCCGGTCGCTCGCCCGGACGGCAAGGACAGCCTGGAAGGAGATGGGTGACAGCGGCAGTCTAACAGCGCGTGAATCACCCAAAGTCACAGACCTGAAACAAAGTCACAGACAAGCCGAAAACCAAAATCCGAGGCGTTCGACAGATGTCATGCCCCCCCAAACAGTGGCGACCTATATATACAGATATATCAGATATACAGAATCCAGGACCACCCCCCCCAAAAAAAGAACAAGCAACACTGACTGCATGAAGGTATGCCATAGGCCCCCACCCTTTGAGCTTTGATTCACTGGGAATAACAAGCAACGCGACAACACTCAAAGACAGGATGACGGGTGCCGAGCAAAGCCGGGCGGCCTGGGGATGTTGGGCGCGCCAGGTGCGACCGCAGCACCCTGAGCGAGGAAGAGGTCTGTGCTTGTTTCACGTGCATGAAGCTCGCATCCTGAAGCATGATCAAATTGAAGAGATACTCACTGAAAGAAAAACATATCTAAAGAAAGAAAGAAACACCCGTAGGACACAGCACTCCCAGGACTTGTTGGATTTCCTATCTCGCTTTTTCCCGGATGCCTGGTGCCCACCAGTGATCGGCTCAGCAGCAAATTCAAACCTGGTCGCCGCAGCAAAGCACTGGCACAACCATGGCCAAAACATGTGCAAACCATCTGATTGAACGGGGCATGATCTTTGAAGCAAGACTGTTTCTCAAGATTCATGAGCGCCATGGGTCACCATGACATATCATCAATTATCATATGATATATATATAAATATACATATATATATATATTGTATATTCCCATCACAACCTGATGAAGCGGTACAAAGGGCTGTGGTGAACAAGGGGCGCCCCCCCCATCCGTCATCGTCCGTCCACCAAACGGCCCATTTAGGCTTTTGATCATGCAACCTCAGCACGCCTAGGAACCTCGACGGCGGCCACCTTCACATTGGGAGAGCTGGCTCTCTGCCCAAAGCAACATGACTGAGCACAAGTCAACAAGTCACAGCCACAGCTCTTGGCCAAGTGGCTCCTCATAGCCAGGGTATGCCGGATTTGGCATCGGCTGCATCGGCACGGCAGCCGAGGGCGCGGGTGGCATCATCTGCTGTGCTTGAGCCGCGGGAACCGGCTGTTGGAGACAAGGTCCAGGAGAAGGTTGCATTGGCATCATGGAGTGCAGCTGCGCTGGTTGCACAGCTGGCTGCGCACTTGGTGGAAGCTGTGCCACCATGGGCTGATGCATCTGGGGTTGTGGCGGAGCTGGTTGCTGCATTCCAGGCTGCATCATCGGCTGTTGGTGTGGAGGTTGCACATTTGCCTGTTGCACTGGTTGCTGCATCATAGCCTGTTGCATTGGGATTTGCGGCACCTGTTGTACAGCAGGTTGCTGCATCAGTGGTTGCATCGGTGGTTGCATCATGGTCTGTTGCATCTGGGGTTGCTGTGCAGTTGCTTGCTGCACTGGCTGCTGAATCAGTTGCTGCATGGGCTGCTGCATCGGCTGCTGCATCACAGGCTGCTGCATTTGTTGCTGCATGGCTGGTGGCTGCATTGCTGGTGGCTGCATTGCTGGCGGCTGCATTGCTGGTGGCTGCATTGCTGGTGGCTGCATTGCTGGTGGCTGCATTGCCGGCGGCTGCATTGCCGGCGGCTGCATTGCCGGCGGCTGCATTGCGGGTGGCTGCATTAGAGGTTGCTGCATTGGCTGTGGCACCATAGGCTGGTGTTGTTGGGGTGACTGTTGCATACTTGGTTGCTGCATCGGCATCGGCATCAAGGGCTGTTGCATGCCCTGTTGAAGCTGCGGTTGTTGCATGGCCGGCATTGGTTGCATGGAGACTGGGCCGTAGCTCGGCGAATTTCCCATAGGGCTTGACCCACTGGGGCTGGGCATTAGTCCAGTTGGGCTGGCAGAGGTGGAAACACAAGGGCTGCCAGAGACGCCCTGGTGCGCGCCGGTTGCACCCGGGCTGCAGGAGCGGGGGAAGGGCTTGGGCTCAGGGCAGTAGCCTTCTCCGCTGTTTGGCGCTGCAGCGCGCATGATCTGGGCGATCGCACGGTGCTTTCTGTGAAATATAGTGTATTGGATTGTATTGGTGAGAGTGAGAGTCATTCCGATTCAAACACCAAATGGGGTGGGCCTGGGCCTTACAAAATGGTGCGTTTATTGGGGTTGGGAGGTCGGGATGTCAATGGTCAGGCTTTGTGGGTTGCCCACCCGATGTTGGATGAGGGCCCCAGCTTGGAGAGACACGCCAGACTCTCAGGGGCCAGACTCTGGATTTTCGGAGCAGGGGCCCCCCTCTGAGGCATCAATTGATTATATGTGGTTGGGAACTCCATGGAGCTCCTTGGCTCCCCATGGATCAGACCTTCTCCCTAGCTGACACCGATTGGAACCAGCTAGATACCCTTGTGTCGCGTCGGACTGCATCAAAACGATAAAGCCACTTGGCCAACAAGTGGAGTGGAGAGTCTACTCCAAAAGAACTAGCACTTCCGGGCTTTGAACTCTGTGGTGCTTGACTGAGGGACCCTCAAGTCCTCAAGTGACTTTGCCTGTAGAAGACTCCTGGAGTGGCCAAAGCTAGTGGAGACCATGGTGGTCACCTCGTCTAGTATTTTGACATGTTTTGAGGCATGAGACGGTCATCTCATCCCACCACTTGGAACTACGATTCACTACGAGAACTGCTAGATTTAGGCATACTGCATACTGGTACAGTCAAACCAGCGACCTTACAAGGTGTGACCGCAGGGTCGCTGGGGCAGAAAATGATGCAAGCCTGTGGAGCCATGACAACATATAACGAAGGGCTGAATTCTGAATCGCCAGGTGCTCGCCATGGATCTCCCCCCTGCATGTGGTTCCCCATCACCCGGAATTCCACCCATCAACTGCCATTTTACCAGGCCCCCCACCGAAGGGATCATGAGGTGCTTTGGCGGCGATCGCCCACGTATCTCAGCACTGCCCAGTGTGGTCTCTTCCATGCCTGCTGCGTGGGGCGTGGGCAGTGGGACAGGGGTACAGTCAATGCGTCGTCGAGATTTTCCCACAGGCGATGGTGTGTCACCTCCGACGCATGCAGTGTCGTTTCTACTGCTGCATCGCGAGGAGCGTATCCGACACCATCAATGAGCAAATGGTTCCACGTGAGAAATGATGAGAAATGAAATGACTTGAAAGCAACATGTAAGAGCCTTAAATCTCAGCAAAAGAATGACCACCGCAACAACTGATTGCACACTCCTTGGGATATGCTTGATAGAGGGTTGCAGTTTTGACGAACCTCTCCGCACAAAGCGGCCGAGCAAAGAAGAGCAAAGAACATCAACATACGCTAAAAAAATGCCAAGGGCTATTTGAAACCCAGAACTATACCTACAATTAGATTCTCAATAATCTCAATGATTCTTGCGTGACTTTGCGCACATGAAGTTGCTCTGTGTTGTGACGTTTGCTACTGCTCCTCTCTCCGCCGAACACATTGAAAGGGACAGTGTCGCTTTAAGAGCAACATATACTGTGATATCTGTTCGCATTTGGGGGATTTGATCGATCCGATCGCCTCCAAATCTAGAATACCTTCCCCAGTGTCGCTTGTCTGCCGGGGCGCCGGGTGAAAAGGCAATGCCCCGCTTTGGGGGGCTGAGGGAACGTGCCTGCCGATCCGGCCGGGCGGTGTTCCGGTATGTTCGGTATAGGATGGGATAGGTTAGGTGGCAACACCCATAGGTATAGGCTATAGGTGATGAGAGGAAACTTCCTATAGCAATCCCCAACATCATCCAACATCCAACAATCTATAGGATGGTATAGGTTAGGTTGGCGGAAAGCATGGAGATTCTGCGTGGAACACATCTGTGGACTGTGTCCATACCAACTTGGGCGCCCAAACCTTAGCACGGGGTCCACAGTGGGACCTTTTTTGTTTTCTCCGGGTCTTGGTGATCAGGATGAAAACATAGAGAAAATGGTGCATTTCTCTCACAGTAACCATCACAATCTCATGGTTGATTTCACACTCTTTGTGTTCGAACCTCTGTCTTATCATGTCCTGTCTCATCATGTCTCAGCGACGTTCGTATCAACTGCCATGTCACATCAATTTGGATCTTAGTCTTAGCTCTGAATCCTACTGACAGCCTCTTCTACAGGGGGGTCGAGGGTTCTCAGGTGCAATCGTCCGTCACCCTTCCGGAGAACTCCGCTGCTGTTTGGTTTTTGCTGAGTCATGTTCCTCTTCATCATGGCCACAGCCAGTCAACTCCACAGGTTCAGTGGGGTGGCTGTGCCAAAGGCGTTTCTTTCCACGCAAGGTGACAGGCGGTTTCTTGGGCATCTCCCATCCATATACATATACTGCTTCAGAGTTACCTGTTTCCAAAACAGCTGGGAAATGTGTCTTCTTGTGTTTGAGAACACCTCTTTGATGACTGAGGCTTGCCCAGGCCCAGGCCAGCTTCATTGATGCAAGTTTCAGTTTCAGAATCTGAAAAACTGAGATCTCAACAAATCGTTGAGGATTGCCCGGTGGCTGCCTCAGGGTCCATCTCTAGAGCGCAAACCCCTACCGCGTGTCATGAACAGACTCGAGTCATTTGTCAGTCGGGTCTGGTCAGTTGGCCCCTGATCGCCCCCTAAAGATTGGAAGATTGCATTCCTAGTAAATTCCTAGTGGCTTTCAGGGTCCATATTAATAGTAGTATTTATATCATAGTCTTAAAGGAGGGTACCAGTTACAAAAGGGTTCTCACCAGTCTGAGGCAGTCAAGTATTGGCCATTTCCGCGGACATGGCTGGTGATACCTTGCGTGTCTATCCCACCGCAAGGGTGCTTGGGTGGCGGGTGGTTTCAATTGACAATCCAAACGCCAAACGAGAAATCCTGCGAGGTGGTGGTGCAGCATCTCAAGCAGTTCAAGCAGCAAGCACATCTGGACCCAGTATAGAACCATTCACAAGACTGCCATACATGGACACTGTCCTGCAGCAGGACATCCATGTTTTGGACCATGACCCCATATGCTTATTGACTCAACAACATATGTGTCTCTCCAGTCCCAACGAAACCCAACCACTCGGCCCATCGCGACAGTGGCCATACCATTCCTGCGGTGCGGCGCTTCGCAGGACCCTTCGGCTGGGGCCTGGATGAAGAGGAACTGTATACGGGGAACCTTTGGAAGAAAGCAAACAAAAACCGGAAACATGTTTACTAGATAAGAAAGAACACACAAGACCGCTTCATGATGATTCGGTGATTCGTTTCTAAGGAGAACGGTCAAGAAGGAGTCTTCCCATCTACGGGGGGGGACTAGGGGAGGGGTATACCAAACATGAGCTTAGGCGGTGCGCATCAAATTGCTTTGCTCCGGTGACAAATGTCCCTTGTGGAGATGGCCTGGTCGCCATTTATGCCTACGTTGACTCCTCAAATAAACCCCACGTAGGGAAGTGTCTAGGTTTTGCTTATGAACCACTACAGCAATTGATCTGTTGCACTTCTATGTCTGCGTAGGCGGTCACATTGAATGTCGCATGATTCCCTGTCTTCACGCAAGCGCGCGCAGCAATTCTTTTCGTGAGTGAACCCAAAAACAAACAAAACACAACTCGTTGTTCGAAAGAATGTGAAGACATGCACTGGGTGACTACCACACTTACTAGACCCATGTGAAGACCATGACGCTCATGAAAAAGAACAAACTCATCCGCCCTGCGCTCTCGGCGCCCCAGCGGAATGGCGACTCCCCATAGCCGGACCTGAGTAAAGTTAGATGAAACATATTCTTACAGCGAATCTCAACACCAAAGAGCAAGACATATAGCCAGTTTCAGCAGTGATTTTGGTCGACAACATGCGACAACCCTGATTAGTAAGAAAATGAACATGAAAATGGCATCTACGTGTCACACAGGTCAATATGGTTCAGTCATGTTCAGTCCCTCGCTGCTTTAGCAAAGCGAGGACATTGTACAGCTCGATGGCTGAGCATCCCGCAAGACTTTCGGCGAGGCTTCGCGGCTGACTGACACCTCCAGCCGGGACTGGTGATCTCCCGAAACAGAACCTAATGTATCCCAGCAGCAGGTCCATGTGCAATAGCAGTAGCTCAATTGGGTCTGGTGAGGAACTGGTATGCTGTATGCATAAGTTACTACAGTACTACAGTGGTTTCACGGTAGATTGCACAAAACCCGAAATGGCGTTTAGATGGGGTCCATACATGTCCATACAAGGCACCTTTCGGGGATTGTGCACTCTACTCTCAATCCACTATAAAAGTGATCATTTGTAGCAGTTTGGCTCACATGCCTGAGGGAAATGCATGGGGAACCCTTGCGAATCATTGTTCTTCTACTGGGAAATGTGCAGGAAGTCAACGTTGTTCTACCCAAATGTAGACATGCAAAGCTTGATCGAAACCAGGACTTCCAGGAGAAGAGTCAGCCAGCTATCGCCAGGTTGTCTAGATCAGTGTTGCTGGAGCCTTTTTGTCTTGAAGTCAACTGTGTCCCGGCACTTGGCAGGCAAGCTGATGAGCAAAACAATGAAATCGAAAACGGAATCCATCCAGATCGATCCAGAACTCCTTGCTGCTGTGCTTGCATTCAACTCCGGCACTCTGTAATTACAAAATCAACTCCCGGCGGCCACGGGCCAACAGCCCCGCCAAAAAAATCCATTGAACATGCTTGAACAACACACTCCCACAAATATTTGGAAATACTCATGGAAGTGGCACGGCATGTCCCAACTGGATGACCATTTTCCTCTACAAACAGGTGAAAATTCACTTCCATGATGCTTCCGGTGAGTGCAATTGCCCCCCACAAAATCCATGGAACAAAAACACCGAAATGCGCTTCTCTGATCTCATTCGCCTCCTCCCCCTTTCCTTGGTGTCTTCATTTGACCCTACCCTTTCCACGTCTGAGACCTGCGTCCACCTGCGTCCACCTGCGTCCCCCGTCCCCGCCCTTGGGGGAGACAGGCTCCTCGCTACTGGCTCGGTGAGAAACGGTCGCCTCGGTCGCTAGAAGATGGAAGCGACCAAGCGGCGCGATGCGATGCCCTTGTTACTAGCCAATTGGCTACCAATGCCAGGAGCTACTAGAGTAGCTTCTGGTTACTACGTACAAATGCCCTTGCTACCGGTTGGAGGTGTCCAATCAAAAAAGCCTTTTCAAGGGTATGAATGCATCGTGATGTGATATGATCTCCCTGTGAGCTCACTGCATCCATCTGGAACATTTGGCCTGGTGTGGGACACTGACCCTGTGGGAGACACGGGCACAGGGCACAATAAACAGCCTGCAAAGTTCAAAGCTCTCTATGGTGGCGATGTATGCTGAGGCTCAGGCTGATCTCCTGGCGGAGCTGTGGCAATCGAGTTGCCCGGGTCGGTCGAGAAAAGAACACCTCTTCCAAGTGACCTTTGGATACCTTGCTTTCAGGTCGTACTTAGGCCACTTAGGTTTGATGTCACTTGTCAGGGCTCCAAACATCAATGTGTCATCAAAATCCCAATAATAAGGGTCGGAAGCAGGACTGGAGCACCACCCACCGAAGCGGCCGCGGCCGCCAGACCGGTGCAGTGAGTGCCGGTGGAAAAGAGTGAGCGCACCACTTAGCCAGTTGAGTTGGAACAACATGTGATCAATCACCACCGCCGAGTTCACCTGACTATCACATACTTTGGGTCTATCCTATTATATTTATATCTGTAACAGTGGATGATGATGGTTAATAAAGGCCTTGTCCAAAAATAGTATATATAATATATATAGTACGTTGTTTAATGTTGTTTACTGACTGTTGCAGGTAATAGCACAAACCCCAAACATACTGACTACAACACCCCAAGAAACATTTGCTAATCCTTCTGGCTGGGACTAGTGTGCCCATCGAAGTGCATGCTGACCAAGCGACGTGGCTTTTCCATTCCACTTCCCCGGAAAAGGGCCTTCTGGATAGGCGCTCGCGGACATGTCGATCACCACTAGGGGCCTCATCCCGGAACGTGGATCAAACAATTCACCTATCGCGGAACGCGGGATCCAGGCTTCTTCACCACAACTGCACCTGTGGATCCAAGCTTCTCTCCGTATGGAGTTTTTCTGACTAGCTGGATCTGGATCATTCTGGATCCTTGAAGCTTCCACAACTGAACCTATATCACTTAAGCGAGAACAGGAGAACTATGCTCTCGGTTTCTCCCGAAGGGCATAGTGAATCCTCGGAAAGCCCTTGAAAAAGTGATGCAGGCCCCTGATTCGCGACAAAAGAGCCGTGGTTGGAAAGTCAAATGTTACACTCCGGGAAATCCACGGGTGAAGGAACATTGTCATTCATTCGGGGTCATGACATCCACATCATCCACTTGCATGATTATTTCAAGGATTTTAAAGAAGGGTGCATTGTTACATCAAGGCCCGACATGATCAGGTGTGAGGCCTCCAAGACTGGCTGCTTCCAAGAATCAACTCGACTTCTTCTCGACTTCAAGGCCTGCAGTTGTTCTCCGGCGGGTGTTCGTCCTAACACATGCATACAATACCAATTCAATCTTCGCCATGTCAAACTGCACAAGGAAAGTGTCCAAGCAACGACCAGCTTTCGTGCTTGAGTATTGCATGGGAACTGGGACGAACTGGGTGTGTGTACAGGAAAAAGAATGGTTTACAACACGCACGGGATTTCCAATGTGAGTGCAACAAGGACCGATTTCGGTCAAACCCAGTTGCATTGGAAGAAAGAATCCGGTGGATGGCTGGTTCAGTATCTCCCCCTGCTATCTCCCCAGGTCAAAAAAACCTGTTCAAGCCTGTTTCAGGATTTGAGTAGGTAATCCTGCACCTCAGACAAAGGATATTCGGATCCGGATGTCATTTGTAAAGGTGCTGTCAAACTACTACATCTCACATGAGACTCCACAAATTCGCATCCAACTGCCGTTCAGAATACACTCAAATGATCGGTCGATCTTATGGGAGTCTTTAGACATGCGGTTGAAGACATGTTCGGAGATGCTTTTGTTTCTACTGGCTTCTTGTTACTGCCTTACTAGGCACTTGTTACTCGTGGCGATGCACTTGTTCCTATAGTAAAACCAGAAACCAGACTCTCATTTGGAGCAAAATTGGAGGCAAAGTATGGCAGGAGTCGCACGAGTCCACCGTGGGGCACTCGGTCAACCACACGGGTCCACCGTTTTGGGCGTTAACGTAAATGGTACTTCCCTAAGAATCCTTGGGCTGTCCATGGCAGGGGTCGGACCCTCCATGGCAGGGGTCCGGGGCCTCAAAACCCTATCTGTTTGAGGGCCCGGATTCTTAGGGTTGTAGAAATTACCCAGCTACACCTGTTTTCATGGAGGGCGTTCTTACAGTGGGGATGAAGGAAATGGTCCACTTCATCACTGCAAGTTCTAGCACCCTAGTGATGGCTTGATATCGTTTGCCTCTTCCTTGGCTCCTTCCGGTCCCGATCCGCGAGAGCACCGCAAAGCATGGCCCCAGTCGGGGACCTTCGAGCGCCCGCCCCAAGCAAGTATATATCTTGAACAAGAACCAGGAGGACACCTCTGGTGCAGTTACTGCAGTTGCGTGTCTTTTCTGAGTGTAGATGTCCCAGATCACTGTCGCTCTTTTCTTTTTTGCACCCGGGCACGTCGTGCGTGAGCCACCAGCCGCCCCACTCGTCCTCTCGCGCCCCGTCTGTCCCTGGCGTCGCCTAGTTGTCCACTTCGCTTCGACTTAAGCCTTCCTGGCTATACTTCCACGGCACACCATAAAGTCCAGGTGTGATGCTCGCTGGAGCTTTCATCTCTGTCACCGTAGAGGTCTCTGTCACCGTGCTCTTCGGACGGAGCAAAGGGCCGTTGGATTCGAAGGAACGGATCTTGGTGCCTAAGGACTGCACCAGCGTGGCATCTTCAGAGACGGTGTTTGGGAGCACCTCAGTCATAGGAGCTGTGTCTAGAAGTTCCTGAAGATCGGTCAAATACTCCCCGGTCCACTCACGCGCACCTAGAGCTACTTCCAACTCGAAGGGGGTGCAAATGGGCACCATGAAATCACGGAGATCCCACATAAACTGCTCAGGCCCGGAGAGCAACACATAGCACTCAATCTCTGGAAAGTTGCCCAGCTTCTCTTGGGTGGGTTGCCCAACGACCAGCCGGTAGGACTGGCGGTTGGCCTTGGACAGCAAGGCCTCCAGCCTCTCTGCCAGGGCCTTTCCCAAGGTTGTAGGGCCACCGGCGGAAACCATCAAAAGCCCAATGGTGCCAGCAGCCTTGGCCAACTCAACAAAGCGATACCTCTTCTGAAGCAACGCATGACTAAAGATTCGCTCCAATCTTGCGCCCACGTGGGGGCTCTCCGCCTCCAATCTCTCTAGACTCCAAACGGGGCACGAGGCGCCATAGCGCAAAAGTGCGCAACGCTCTAGACTGGAGCCCTTAGGGCCAACATAGAGCACAGCGCTGTTGGGTGGTAACGTGCGGCCCATAGAAGGTTGTGTGTCGGCGCCCGAGCCCAAGGCATAGACATCGCGGCCACAAACCTTGAGTCTTGGAGGCCGGGCAGCTCCTGTCAAAGCAAAGTTTTAGAGTTGATATTGACCAGTTTGATATGTCGCATTTCCAGTGTCAGGCAGTTCTTGGCTTGAAACACCTTGATAACACTCTTGCTAGCCATAATGTCAGTGAGTGCGCTCAAGTCACTGCAACATGATCCATCTATATCAATCTATATTATACAGTTGACTGGTGCGGCCTGCCAAAGTCAAGGTTCCAAGCGTAGACCACCAAGCTTGCCCGAGCTGCAATGCGCCAAAGCGCCAATCACGCCATCCAGTCGGAATGTCACCCGAGAAAGCCTCTTGATGTGGAGTTGCCACCAGTACCTGCCATCGAGCCTCACTGGGGTGAGAAGACAAAAAACTTGCCAAAGCTTTCCACCAGAGCTTGGCCCAGTGGTTCTGCCATGTACTGCTGGGGCAAGTCACAAAGTACCAAGAGGTGCGCATCCATGTCATCGCCTTCTACGCGAGCACGCTTCGCGAACAAGCCATGAACTCTCTTCACAATTTCCTCGGCATCCTCTACACAGTCAGCAGCGATCTGCTCATCAAAGACGAAGAGTACCGGCAAGTCACCACCTCTTTGCTGTTCCGCGTGCCCGAAGCGAACGATGCAGTCCGCGCCGTAATGGCGCGCACCGACTTCATCAACGCCCCCTCCACCGAAGGAGGAGTCACCCAGGATGAAGACCCTACGATCCTTCAGTTTCTCGCACACCTGCTCGAGGATCTCGGGTGCTTCGCCAAGGAGGGCGTCCGGGAATTGCAACGCGACGCGTTCCTGGGAGGGTGAGAAAACATGGCATCCATGGGCCTTTTCCAAAGAAAAAGCACCGGGGACCCCGTAGAGACTGCAAGCTGATTCAGGTGGGATTTCAAGCAGCAAAAAGTAAAAAGACACATTGCTTGGCGCCTCCCAAGCTTCAAAATGATGCTTCCGGACCCACTCTGAAATCCGTTCGGCGAGTGCCATCTTTGGGCAGCTTGAGCCAGTCTTAGTCATGGACAGTGTTCACATCAAACCTCTCCTGCTGTTGTAACAAACAGGTATGCCTGCACAAACAAGCGCCCGGCAAAACATGGCAAAAGCACGCACACTAAAAGCCAATATTGTTTTTGTTGGCCTCTTTTGTTGACCTCACATGTGCTTTTTAGAAATGCAATCCGATTTGGGAATTCGCTGGTTGCCTGAGAAGTCGCATGGATCTAACATGATCTACAACAACATCGAAACGCTGGGATCCACCAGCCCGGGAAGTCACACCTTCTTCCCCCGCACCCACCCAGACCTGGTCGCTGCGCTGAATCCCTTGCTGGAGGTCAGAGCCGAAACAGCGCAAGGCATCCAATGCAGTACGGGTGACGCTGGGTGGAGCTGTTTGAAAGAGGCTCAAAAAGAGTCTAGTCAGAGTTTACATTGTTCAATGACTTCCGTGTGGCCAAGCAATTGAACCACCAATGGACCACGCAACAAAAAGGAGGACACGCAAACACAAACTCGGGGGGTTAATTCAATTTCACAGGTGGGTATATAAAAGTCTATGACTGTGGAGAAAATAGCATTTGGGCCCCTTACATCAGGTCTGCTTGTCTCGGATGCCCAGGACACCAGAACACACCAGTCCACTTGGAACCGTCAGTCCCGCCAGTCTTCCGATCTGGGGATGAGGAACTTCATTGATCAGTTGGAAACACCTGCGTCTTGCTCCCACGAAACGCGGGGCGCCGACACTCACAGCGTTTTGCCCGCTCGTTGCCTGGCCGGACACCGCCTCGAGTCAACCGCGCCCAGCGCGTCATGTGTGGCTTCAGCGCCGCTACTCCTCCTCAGAGCGTTCGAGCAACCGCTCCTGCGGCAGAACACCCTCGTCTAGAGTGGATTCAGCCCCATCGTCTATAGTCTCCGGCTCTCCATTGTTTATCAGGTCAACCGATGTATGCCATATATGCCTACATTGACCCCCCCAAACCACCCCAATGTAAGCATAGGTGGCATACATGGAGTGTCTGGGAGTTGCTTGAGAACTGACATGCGTCGACCACACATCGACTCCTGGGGACACTGTGGTACAAGCCAGCCAGTGAAGGGGGAGAGAACAGGAAGGGCAGGAAGGTACTTGTCATGCCCAACCTCCATGTTGGTGCTTGAGAGACATCTGCATTGAATTTGCCTGATCGTGGTTAAGGCTCAAATTAAGACCTAGGACTGCCCCCCCCTAGCTTTCTTGCAAGGGAGTGCACGCCTCACGAGAGTCTACGGCAAAACATGGCATGTCAGGCCGTCGAAGAGTCGAGCCTCTTTTCACCCTCCATGTCAGGCGACATCTACTTTGGCCCCTCTGGGAGGCATTCGCCGAAGTCCGTGCGAGACATGGCTCATCGCTCTAAAAGTTCAACCAGCGCCAAAAGCTGTGTCACATGGAGGCAAAACAAGGTTCATGTGCTTGAAAGGTGATCGGGATGGCAAGCATTCCCAACTAGGGAGTGATTTCCCAATACTGTCTAGCCACTACGCATCCGCGTGTGCTAAATAAATCTTGCAAGGATGCATGGATCATGGATCTTATGTTTCCAGGAAGTTCAAAGGTGGTTATACTGACAGTTATCGGTATCCATTGGCCTATATTTGCAGACTCTATGAATCCGACGTATGACACGCACTTGGGGCATCAGGGGTGGCATGCACCTGGTGTAGCAACTTTCAGGCAACCTTCTCCCATCTCATTCCAGCTCGAGCAACTCCTCAGCAAAAGAATTGCATCAAATCAACATACATCAACCAGGAAGTGGGGAGGAGACTGGCTGTTCCAGGATACTCCTTTTGACAAATGAGAGTATGGATACCAAAGGGAATGTGGATACTCCTTGGGCTGTGTCCCAACCAGTGGATGATAATTAGATTGAAAGGGCCTGGATTAAACATGTTGCATATTATAAATAATATATAGTGCTGCAGGGAGGGGCAGCCCCCAAGAATTGCTTCACAGTCAAAAAAAGGCACATGACTTGACAATAGTGCTTGACACTAATTTGCAATTTGCAATTTGCAATACTATATAAAACTATATATATATATGGTTTAAGTTGGGTCTTGCACGATACGAGGCAAACAGCAAACATATTCTAAACCACGGAAGAATTGGAACCGCACATGGTGAGCTGCTTTTCAAGGGTTTGAAGCAACACACAAAACGTACCCAGCCTGGAGATTAGAGTGGGCTCCAATTCGCAACAAAAAGAAACGGTTTGGACCAGGGAAAAAATCCATAAAAATCCAAAAAGCTGGTTGCTATTGAAGTGCATTCTGTCAAGTGCTTCCCCTTGGGCGCTCACACCTTTCTGCAAGCCAATCCAAAGTGAGCCCAGCACATCACATGACCCCCTAAGACACGAGATACACGTCCAACAAAACGCACATGGACCCCAAGAAATGGCACCCTTAGAGATGGTTTACAAACCCGCGGTGAGATACGCGTCGTTCGTCTTCAGTGTCTTACAAACCTCTGTATCGATCCCAGGTTCCCGTCGCTTCTGTTCTTGTTGTTCTTGGATCAAGGCCTGGATGGAGTCGAGGACCGGTTGCCATGAAGCTCAACCCGCGCATCGTTTGGAGTGCGAAAAGTGGAGATCAAGAGATGCCACATGAAGCATGGCTGATTACGTCGGTTCGCTACAACCTTCAGGCCAATGATGAGCTGGTCTTGCCCAAAATGGAAGTCAAATACGGACCTTCTGGCTCTCAGGAGAAAGTGCCACAAACAGTTGGCCTTGCCAAGCATGTCAGCATGTCAATAACAGCGGTGAAAGACGTCACTGTTCTTGGTCACTTTGGTCTATAAACCTGCCAAATCTGATCTCAAATGTGTTCCTCCAACTGAATGCTGTGCGCCGCAACTTGGACACGCGATTTCATCCCCATCGCTGCTCCCGGATCGCTCTTGGTGGCGACCTTGTCCACGGTTTCTTCCACATCCGCCATATATCCGCCGATGTTCTCCCCTCCGGCCCGGACCTGACAACTTTGGGAGGCCAAAACGCACCAACTCAGCCGCGGCAATGATCCTTCCGCCCACTGGTCCACCGAGATCTCCTCAGAAACACTTTGAAAGCTGCAATATTGGCCCGGAACAGGATGAAAAGCATTGGGGCAGCTAAGCCCGGCACTTCGTGTTTTTTTTGGACCACACACAATGTGCCAGATCCAGTGGCTAGAACATGCTAGAATAGGTCTCCATTGTCAAAGACATCCAACTTGGGCTGGATTGGTGCCGTGAAACTAGTAACGAGGACGCTACTAGTAGCAAAGGGCATCCCTACTAGGAGCAAGGACACTACGAACGTAGCTCCTGGCCTCACTAGGCTTGCAAAGTTCAAGAGCTCACTTCTGCAACTCTCCCGAGCTCTCCTGCGGAAGCTGAGCCCAGCTGAATTCAGTGCGGAGCACGTACTCCAGCAACCTCCAGGGAACGTCGACAGCCAACTCACCTGATTCAAGCCCACTCACTCAAAGGCATTCAATGGCCACGGCCACGGTATCGGTAATGATTCACATACCAGGGCCCCCTAAGGGGTGGTTCATGGATACCCTACTCTACATATATACATATATATATATATATATATTGTAATAGGTATAGTCACATTGAGGCAAGACATCTCAGCCGCACAGCTGGTGCTACCGTCAGCTCACTCGTCCGAAGAGTCAGAGTTGGTCGGAAACCATCGACCTGGGATAGTCTCGCACATACTCCCTCGCAGTGGCAAACTCCGCCCGGAGGAAGGAGATCGAGGACAGGGTGTAGCCAAACCAGGAGCCCCACGCGAAGGGGATCAAGGGCCCCAAGCCAATCCTGAGACCCAAGGAGACGGGAGGGATCTCCTGAAGTCCTGAAGAGATGTGAAGGGAGGAGAGTCTGGTGTGAATGATTTTGAGGCACAAGTGGGTGTCCCTGAACCAGCTGGATCTCTACTTTCTGCCTGTCTTGATCCGTTTATTTTATTTATGGTCCGGATTGATTGGTCGCCCACTCACACGGCCATTTTGAGGCCCAGCTATGGCGTGAACGTCCCGAGTGCTCACCTCGCCCATGTAAAGGAAGCAACAAACCAGAACAATACCAGGACCCACAGTTGGGGTGGCGTTTTAACCTCAACTGGGGCTGTAAACAAACACCCCTTATGGGGCTCTGGTATATAATAAAGACAGTAACTGTACATAACAATTAGTTAAGATTGAGGCCAAGCAAACCCTTGGAAGCTCTTGCACGGAGCCGCTGCAAGTCGCTGGCAAAACACTTAGATTTGAATTGGTTCATGTATGTTCATGTTCAATCTACTGTAGTTGGTTCCCAAGCCAAAGCTTACTAGGCTGTGTCTTTAAAGCACACATCTGCGCCATGGGCTGGCAAGAAACCATTTTTCCCCTCAGGCACGCCGTCTGCCGGTTGTGAGTTGTCGCACGTGGTTGCCTATGGCATCAAGAGTTAGTGGACACCACTCGTCAGAAGAGGTTGGACCCTTCCCTGACACCACTGGTCTGTGGCAAAGCCAAAAGTCATTTGAGACATTTGTTTTGTCCTTCAGTTTCTCTCTTGTCATGTTTTTGGAGGTCGGTCCATGTCCCTGGCACGGCTCATGTTTATTCTTTGCCAAAGCCACACGAAGCTGGACGAGTTCCGGAAGCAAACCCAGGCGAGTCTATACTTGGTCGCATGCATGTGACCGCTTGGCGCAATCATGACCTCAACAATCCTCAAGATTTTAATTGAAATGTAATCATTTTGGGTCACTTATGGAAAACCTTTTGGCCTCATTTCTCCCATTCTTTGGTGCTTTTAATCCTGTCACTTATCAGCGGTCACTCCTGCATGACTTACACTGCACGACTGACGCTCTCAAGCCCGGTCGCTCCAAGAAAATCCAACACAATGTGTCCACTAGTTGTCAATGTGTTGTCTCACGTTTGGCGAGAAGGCAAACAGGTGCGTCTTGGCATAATGATAGGGTGGCTTTCAGGTTGCTTCGGTTATATATATATATGTGAATTTGTATGCATTGGAACATGCATATCATGATATGAGATGGCGGCCCTCTCATGTGACCATTTTGGCACAAGGGCCCTTGAGTCTGGCTCATTCGAGCCCCCGACGGTTGCGCAATGGAAAAGTGAGCGCACCGCTTGCTTTTGATCGTGACGGAGTTCTTTGATCCCCGTTGGTTGAGTTGTGACAGTTGCCTTTACAAGTTGCTGTTGATCCTCCGCTCACCATTTTACATGGTAGCGGAGCTGCCAAGCTCCAGGATTGCTTTGTGAGGTCCCGGCCTGATCCCGGGTGCGGTGCAAACCGCAGAGCAGCTCGTGCCATCTAGGTACATTGCTTGTGCAGTGGTGCAAAGTTGAGTTGACGTTGATGGTTGAGCATTGACATTGATTGTTGGTTGTGGAACATTGTTGTTTGTTGTTGGCAGTTTGAGCCATGGACTACAAAGACACTCTCAAAGACCTCTACTTCGATGGGAAGCCAAGCGGATATCGTGAGTTCAGACGCAAGCTGATCCTTGGTGTTGCATCCCTTGAGGACAAGCAACAACACCTGGCCGGTCCTCGAGTCCTCGGAAGATTGTCTGGCGAAGCTTGGAAAGCGACCGAAAACATTCCAATTGCTGACCTTCGATGTGAACAAGGCTGGCTGCAAATTGTTCGGACGCTTGATCAGCACTATCGTTATTTGCCCGAGACCGAGCTCCACGAGGCCATAGATGAGTTCCTTTTTGGGTTGAAGCGGAAGGGACATGAGGGAGCCACTTCCTTCACCTCCCGGTTCAAGACAAGTCTGCATCGCCTGGAAACGCTCATCTCACAGGAGCGTCAGCTGTCCAAGAAGCAACCGAAGTCCGCAGTCGAAGAAGAAAAGAAAAAGGAAGATTCGAGTAGTTTGGAAGAGTCGGACGAACATGCCCTACCTCCAGACGATCCCAATGAACAAACAGATGAAACTGAACAAGAAGTTGAAGATGAAGTCCGGCCAGAAGCCAAGGCCAGAGCAGCACCTCCTCCAGGTCCTTTTGATCCTCCCCTTGATCCTCATCGTCGGACCGGATCCACTCCATCGGTCCGAAGTGCGAAGTCGAGCTCAAAGGCTTCACAGGGGAAGTCCACTGGGACTCAGAAAGGTGACCAGCGAAAAGATCATCTCCGTATGCAACGTCTTCTTGGAACGTTGGAGCAGTCGCATACAAAGCCAAAACCGATTTTTCCACAGTCAGTTTTGGGACACTTGTTCATGAGAAAGTTTGGTTTGTCGCGTGAGCAACGCAGCCACATCATTCGTTCAACAGGCGGCTCCAGTCGATTTGTTGACATTGAGAAGATTTTGCGTGCTAGTGACTATGAGGAGAGATTGGATGACCGGCGACCACGGCTGGACGATCGTCGACAGGTGAGACCACGACGCGAAGCCTATGCTGTTGAACAAGTTGCTGAAGCTTCATCCACCTCCATAGACCCACTTTCTGACTCCGGGTCTGGTGAAGAGGCCTACCAAGTTGAGGGTGGCGAAACATCTCTGGGTTCAGGTTCTGAGGAAGAGCTGCAGGAGATCTATGAGATTCAGAAGAAAGCAAAGAAAGAATTCAAGAAACAGTTTCGCACCTACAAGGAGTCAAAGAAGAAGGTGAGGGAAATCAAAAGAGCACGACAACCATACATGCCGGTGGTGGCCATTCCACCCACCGAAGGCGGCCAGTCCCAGGCTCCACTGGGAACTCAGGCTGCATCGTCCAAAACACCACGCTATGAGAAAAGGTCCTTTGACAAGAAGTCGCCACAAAAGGACCCAAAGAAGAAACCACCGAGGCGTGAGGACGCCAACCTGACAGAAGCTGTGGAAATTGTTGACAGGACATTGACCGAGTTCAACTATGCCCTGACCGAGTCCACCGCTGCTGAACTGGAAATTCTCCTGGCCTCAATTCCATCGGGTTTTGCAATCATTGATACTGGTTGTACAACATCCGTTGTTGGCGAGGAAACAGCACAGAGATATGAGCAGGTTTTCAGACAATGCAATTTTCCTCCACCCGTGCGTGTCACAATGCCTACAGTTGAGCTTCGTGGCTTCAATGGTCAGAGCGAAACAACAGCTGTTGGTTTGAAGTGGACAGTACAGCTGGGTTCGTTGAAAGGGAATATCACGACATATGTTGTTCCTGGAAGCGCGCCATTCCTGCTGTCACGAAGGGTGTTGGAGGGTATGCAGGCCACACTGGACTTGGGCCGAATGACCATCACGAGTCCAAAACATGGTATGCAAGATGTACCCCTGAAACAGGCCGCAAATGGCCATCTGCTGTTGTCTCTGGTGCCACAGGTTGCTGAGTGGGAGACAGTCCTCAACGACTCGAATACAAATGAGCCCAATCCGCATGAAGCCCAAGCGATGGACCGCCAGTCCATCTCCGTTGATCTCGAGCACCACCAAGACCTCAAAGGACAGGACGCGAACAAAAACAGTGTTTTAAGTGCACCAAAAATGGAGCCAACCCCGTGTGATACTCGGAGGGCGTTTCAAACTGTTTGTAAACATACCAAACGAGGAAACGTCGATTGCAGTGTTTTTCGTGCCGAACTGTCCCAGTTGTTTTCATGTCTCGAATACCAGGTGGTGCATGCCTATGTAGCATATAAACCTAGACTAGAAAGGATTCCTGCCGAAGCCGAACGAACTTCACTTGATATGAAGATAGTCTCTATGGATAAAGATGGAAACATGCACATGTCAGGATGGATCGTTCGTCCAGCCGGACGGGTCAGAAGACCTGTCAACCCAATGCAGGTTGCGATCTTTGCATTTCGATCCGAGCAAGCACCCTCTGAACCTGAGAGTGCCGGCAGTGAGTCCGATCGTGTCGAACCAGCAGAGCCGACGCCATCAGCGCACCAATGTGATTGTTGTTGTAATGATGACATAGAAGGGGATTGGGAATACACCATGCAATCAAACACCCTCGAAACTTTGTATGAAGAGGTTGACTGGGTAGATCTTGACTTGCAGGATGTTCCAAAAGAAACCCAAACGAAACTGAGAGACGCAATCACAGCGGCACGCCGTGTCGGTGTACGCATGGCTTTGTCGCGACTGCAGAGCAATCGGCAGGAAGTGCTTTCAGAACTTCGCCACTGGTTGGGCAACCAGGCTAGTAAACTTGACTCCAAGGTTGGACTCATAGAAGTTTTCACAGGAACAGCCAATTTGTCCAAACAGTTCGAAAAGAGAAACCAGAAAACAGCAATCCAAATTGGGATAGATTATGGACATGATCTTGGTAGGTTGAAGGATAGACGAAATCTCCTATACCTGGTAGCCATGACAAAGCCTAATCACATTTGGTTTGCTCCCCCATGTAAGTGCTGGGGTCCCTGGTCGAGGTTCAATATGGCATTTTCCGAGTCTAGGAAACAAGAAGTATTGAAAAAGAGACATCAAGCTAGAAGACATCTGCAATGTGTTTCGGAAACATGGCATCTCCAAACCATCCTTGGAGGTCATGCACATGCTGAGAATCCGTACTCGTCCGATATGTGGCAGGAGTTAGTGCTTGGACCAGCCTGGTCAATCCGAATTGACCAATGTGCACTCGGGCTCCGTAGCCCCAAATCCAACATCCCTGTCTTGAAGCCAACTCGGATTGTCAGCACTCAGGAGTCTTTGATGCAGCACCTTGTCCCATTTCGGTGCGATCATAACCATGGTCATGATCATCTAGAAGGAAACTACAAAGGTAGAAATCTGACATCCTGGGCCGAGACATATCCTAATAAGTTTGCACGTGTCATGGCCGATGGTCTTGCCAAAAGTCTCCATGGACATTCTGGTCCAGATGCAGTAGAGATCTTAGCTCAAGATGAAGAAGAAGATCAACTAGAAGAAGAGATAGAAGATCGATCAGAGAGACTGCCAGACCATGACGAGCCAAATTCGAACAGCCGAAGTTTGAATCCCAAGCAGCTGCGAGTGTCCGCATTGGTTCGTAAATTGCATGTGAACACAGGTCATGCATCGACAGAACAAATGTTGAGGCTCGCGAACCGTTGCCAAGCCAGTCAAGAAATTGTGGACTGCATTCGGAACTTCCAGTGTCCCATTTGTAATGAACTCAAGCCTCCACCGTCATATCGTAAGAGTGCAATCCCCCATGCAGAGAACCCGAATGACATAGTGGGTATTGATTTTGTTCAAGTAGAACTCAAGAGAGAGGGACGTAATGGGAAAATGACCGAAGTCAAGTTCAACGTGTTGACATGTGTTGATATGGCCACAGGTTTCGCACAACAGATCATCGTTGAACGCGGTCCCAATCAGCTGTCAGTAGCTTTCCATAAGGTGTGGACACGTCCCTACGGCACTCCTAAGATAATATTCATGGACCCTGCCAAGACTAATCTCTCCCAGGATTTCCAAGAGTACCTAACACACCATGGCATTCAGTTGTTGCATGCGGCTGCCGAAGCACACTATCAGCTAGGTCAAGTTGAAATTGCCAATCGCATTCTCAGGAACATGGCCAATCGTTGTTGGCCAGGCACTGACCGTCCACCAGAAGAGGTAATAGAAATGTGTGCAACAACCCGTAATGAACAACTTCGAAAGCATGGTTTCAGCCCAGCACAATGGTTCTTGGGAAGGGACTCACGCCATGTGGGAATGCTTGCCGACTTGGATGAGCAAAGAAATTTTGCTGCCCAGTCGCAAATCCTGTCAGATCCATCGTTTGCATCCAAGATTCGCCTTCGTGAAGAAGCGGCCAAGGCCTTTCATGAAGAACATGCGAAGGATGTTTGGCGAAGAGCTGTAGCCTATAGACATCGTCCCATGCGAGGACCATACGTACAAGGTCAACTTGTATACATGTTTCGAGCAGCAGGAAGAGGTCAGCTTAGCGCAAGACATGGTAAGTGGTTAGGACCTGCCAAAGTAATTGGGGTAGAAAGTTCATCAAATAGTCCCATACCACGCCTAGTTTGGACAAGCTATAATGGCTATCTCTATAGATGTCGACCAGAAGGCCTCCGTCCAATGTCCGAAGACGAAACTGAGTTTCGAGCGCTTGCAAGAGAACTTGCATTAGGCCAGCTGGCACCGGAAACGGAAGCTGCAGGTAAATCATTGTCGGAGGGCGTCGCTCGTTTTCATGATCTCACAAAGGACATCCCTGGTCCAGAGGACTTCGAACTCAAGGAAGATGTAGAAGCCGAACCTCATCCTGAGACCATCGATGACAGACCTGATTCGGAGGGTAGACCACATAAGATAAGACGTAGATTCTATCGTTCCCCTGAATATTGGCAAAAGAGATCACGAGGCGAGATTCCACCTCTCGGCAGTATGCATGAACAAGAGTTGAATCAGCAGCCATTTGCCGCTGTTGCTCCTGAAGAGATCCCCGAGGATAGACTTGAGCCAGCCGATAAACGTAGAAGGGTTGTTGAAATTGATTCATCTCCAAGTTATGCACCCACCGAACCGCCAGTTCCTCTTGAAGAAGAGGGATCTCAGTCAGGCTTTCAAATGCACAACGAGCTTGATGAGCTCATGCCTGACCCAGGTGCTGTACCTGCACACCTGGAACCAGAGACAGACACTAATCCGCCCGAATCCGATAGACCCGATAACACCGATGAAGTAATGCCTGAAGTAGACTCACGATCGAACGAGATCGAACCATCTGGCATAGATGTTCCCGTTCCAGAAGCTGGTGAAGACGAACTAGCGGTAACAGCCAGATTGCAACAGGCAGAACATGTGTTCGAACTTTCCATTGACGTCCATCCCGAAGACATCACTGAGAATCCTCTGTGTCTCTGGAATCTTTTTGAAGAATGCTTGCAAGCTGCGCCGCAGTCCAAGGCGAAGCAAAGAAGGGTTGAAGTCCAGTTCCGCAAACTCAATCCACACGACAAGAAACTGTTTCTCCAAGCTATGCAAAAGGAATGGCAAAGCTGGATTGACAATAAGGTGACTTCACTTTGCAAGGCTAGAGGGATTCCTACAGAAAGAATAATTAGAGCAAGGTGGGTCTTGGTATGGAAAAAGTCATCCGATCCTGATATCACATCCAAAACTCCAAAAGCACGTCTAGTTTTGGTAGGATGGCAGGACCCGGACCTAGGAAAGGTAGCAACAGACAGTCCAACTTTGCGTAAGGAAACAAAGCACCTTGTTCTATCCATTTGTTCAGCATCCAAGTGGAAGCTATGGGGAGCCGACATAAAAACAGCGTTTTTGTCAGGTGATGAATCTTGCAGAAACATTTACTTTCGACCTCCAGCAGAAATCAAACAATGGATGAACTTGAGTACAGATGACCTGTTTCGTCTTGAGAAGGCTGCCTACGGCCTGGCTGAGGCACCACGTGCTTGGTTTTCCCGCCTGACCAGGGAACTTAAGGAAGCAGGGCTAACCCAGAGCCAGTTGGATCCATGTTTGTTTATGTTGAGGAGTAAGTCCGATAACACTTTGAAAGGCATATGTGGAGTACACGTAGATGACCTACTAGGTGGAGGTTGCAAGGAAATGGACCAAGCCTTGGACCGACTCCGAAAGAAATTGCCGTTCGGTGACTATCGTACTTTCACAATAAGATATACAGGAGTAGAGATTCGACAAAATCCAAATACGATGGAAATTGAAGTAGGACAAGAAAATTACATCGAGAATTTGGAACATGTTGAAACGAAGACCTTGGGAAACGCTTCAACGTCCCTTACAGATCCTTCTATCCTTAGAACTTGCGCCGGTCAGTTAGCCTGGGTGTCGAACTCGACACGTCCGGAACAGGCATTCCTGGCTTCGTATCTTCAAGGGGTTCAGGATAAGGGGAAAGTTGAACACGTCCACTTGTACAACAAAGCCGTGAGGGAAATGAAAACTAGAAAAATCTGTTTGAAATTCCCTAGCCACGTTCCAGTAAAAGATTGGCACATCGTGTGTATTGCTGATGCTGGCTGGTGTACTAGAGCTAACGGTGAAAGTCAAGGTGGATACATCCTATGTCTTACGACCAAAGACATCATGAAGAACAAGGAATCCCCTGTATGGATAATAGATTGGAGTTCCAAGAAGTTACGACGAGTAGTTCGTTCCTCAGTAGCAGCAGAAACCATGTCCGGTCAGAATGGACTTGATGCGATTGAGTGGATTCAATCCCTGCTTGCTGAGATCCTAGAAGGCCGATCGCCTCGAATCTTCCGAGAACAAGTCCCAGAAAAGACAGCATGCCTCGTTGTTGATAGCAAGGGTTTCTTCGATGCAGTCACAAAATCGTGTAGCTCTCCTACGATTAGCGTAGAGAAGAGACTTCAGATCGACTATGCCATCGCTAAGGAAAGCATGTCCTTGCAGAACATCATGGTCTTTTGGACTAGTAACATTTTCATGTGTGCAGACGTGTTGACTAAACTACGAGCCGACACAGGACCTTTCTATAAACTCGTTGACACTTGGAAATACACCATCCACACCGGAGTAGAGTCAGGTAAGAAAGAAAAAGCCAAGGCTAGAGCTGCAGAAGCAGAGAAACGTCAACTAGATGAGCACTAGGGCCCATGCATGCATGTTGTGAAGTGAATCCAACATTCGCTTGGTGAAACTTGAAAGGAATTTGTTAGTTAGGTTGAGAAACCATCCATTGCCAGCCACCTCGAACCAGTTCGTTGCTGAGGAGTCGTCCTGGTTGTTTTTCTCATTTTTCTTGTGCCGCATCGGTTAAACCGAATTTTGCACAGCCTTTTTGCTCCAAGGAGCGCACGACCGTGAAGTGTCGCCCATTCAGTCCCGCAGGATCATGTCGAAAGCAGCAAAGACCGATGATGAAGAATATCACATCCGGTCACCACTGACGGATCAGGATCTTAGCATGTGTGCCGGCCTTCTCCATCGAGCTGTCCGTTTCGGACAAAGTGCACAGTTGCTCCAGCGTGTGAACGACTGGGTGAAGATTCGTCCAGACCTCCGACCAAATGTTGTGGGAGCTCAGGTCATCGTGGATGCCTCCATGTCCGCCATGACTGATGCTGCGAAGCGACGCATGGATGCCGATGAGACCTCTCAGGCCTCGAATCCGTGGGAGCTCTTGAATGCCAATGAGCCTACCGGTTCAACCATGACACCGGAGCACCTTGCTGTGAGCCCAAAGGGATATGAAGCTGGAAAGGTGAACTTGTTCCCAGTGGCCAATGTGACCGATCCCTTGATTCCCTTGCCTGAAGGAATCAGCACCGTAGAGAAATGGGGACAGACCATCTGTCGTATGGATAAGGTGAAGGCTGAAAGCCTCACGTATGATCAAATGATCATGACGGCCCGCACGAATTCGAAGAAAGGAGAAGACATGCGTCAGTACCTCCAGTTCATTTTGTCAAAGTATGGTACTGGTGGAAAAGTGCCATCCAAGATTACCAAGGCCGTGGACTTTGCCATGTACCTTGAAAAGGTGAAATGGAAGAAGCCTGATTTTGAAGGTCTTGCTGAGAAGTACGGATTCAGCCGAGAGCTGCGTGACTGAACAGTGTCGCTGACAGCATGGTCCCATCTTCGCACCGCCATGAGGGCGTGTGAATTTGTATGCATTGGAACATGCATATCATGATATGAGATGGCGGCCCTCTCATGTGACCATTTTGGCACAAGGGCCCTTGAGTCTGGCTCATTCGAGCCCCCGACGGTTGCGCAATGGAAAAGTGAGCGCACCGCTTGCTTTTGATCGTGACGGAGTTCTTTGATCCCCGTTGGTTGAGTTGTGACAGTTGCCTTTACAAGTTGCTGTTGATCCTCCGCTCACCATTTTACAATATATGTGTGTGTGTGCATGCTTATCGGCAATAGATGCTCTAAAGACTCTAAAGTATTCTAACGTCATGGCGGCACAACTGAGCAAGGGAGATTGGTGGGAGCCACCTTGTGAAAGGAGGATCTGAACCTTGGCAGTCTACAGATTCATCCACTGCAGGCCACGGCAATGACAAAAAGAATCTGTCGTCGACGAATGAACACCTTTTAAGTCACTACTAGTAGTCTTGGATGATTTCGTGTGGATGTCATCTTGCAAGTACCTTCACATTCTTCGAAGCCTGGAGCGAATGCCGCGCGGATCACCAGTTCACCGCTTCCTCTCACCAGCAGCTCAAAGGCGTGCAGCCTGATCGCTGCGACTCACTCCACCTGCAGCGAGTGAGTAGCGCGCGCGGTGGTGAAGGTGCCGCCCAGTTCGACTGGTCTTGCCGCCAAGAGGGGATAGAACTGCTATGAATGATGTAAACGATTGTAAACGTCATTTGTGCCACTTGCGTAACTATAGATTCGGAGTCTAGATAGTCTAGGAGGATGGTATTTTCCATACTTTCCCATACTTTGGTGTCTGTCTACCTGCAGACAGACACCACTCAACTCCCAACCCCGGATCCTAAGGGCGCAGTCACCAGAGGTCACAAAGCATGAGGAGGAGGACCATATGGTTAGAAAGCCCCCAACTACATCCACAAAAGGTCAAACCAAAGGTCCTGAGCAACGCAGCTTAGCTTCATATGAAAATATCAGTTCCTGACCAGCTATGATTGAAGTACAAAGTCCTAAGGTACAAAGGAGCCTGCTTAATCGCACCAGTTTCTCGCAAATTCGGCCGGTGACTGTCCGTCTGACTGAAAGGCCGTCAAAAGCCCTACAAACATTGAGCCATCGACGTTGATCCACGTCATGGCAAAATTTGCTCGTTCTTGGCCACGGTTGGCTGTCCCTGGCTGCCTTTTTCGTTCTTTCATGTTTGGCACTATAGGTAAGTACTCACTGCATTTTCTCGGGCAGCCATTTTCCCCCAGCTTGTGAAAATAGGTGAACATATAAAACACAATCAAATCCTTGCTAGAGTGGTGCCTGGCGCAGGAGTTGTCCCCGATGGATGGATTCCAACCAATGTTTCCGACACCGCACAAGCTTGACAATCTCCACCATTCTGCCAAGCTGCTCAGAAGTTCTCCCCGAATCCTTGGGTCATGCTCCAAGGGCCCCCGAATGCACACCGATCCTGGTCGTGCGCGGGATTGCAGGTCGGCGGAAGTAACAAATCTTTATACAAATCTGACATGCTCCCACAAGGCACATGAGCATCATGAGATTCCCTTGGTGGGACCTACTAACATCTTCTGACTAAATTTACACTATATATCGATACTCCGTAAGGAGATCTGAGGAGTAACCGTTCGCCCTCAGACCTGTGGACCCTTAGAAACACCTCCTTGCGCCGAAGAGCGAGTAGTGCTGGGGACCGAAGCACCTCGATGGCTCATGCAGGTATGGTAGGCCTCCAAGCTCACGGCCACCGCTTTGGGCCCTGTGACCGACGATGGGAGCGTCCGGCCCTGTCCGACTTGATCCCTGCCTCTAGTCACCATACACCAGTATAGTCACTATAGATACAGTCCATCCTAGAACATCCTAGAACCCTCCCCCTCCCCTCCATATAATATATATGCCGTCAAACCCATCACCGAAACAAACAACGGTTTGGAGCCACTGTCCAAACGAATTGATGCATCTGCGTCGGCCCTCGGTCTTTTCGTGTGCTGCTGTCGGCCCCCCCCCACCTAGGAGCTGCACGAGGGCCTCGCAGAGTTGAAGGCCTAAGCGCTCTTGCAGCTGCAAACGCCGCGCAAAGACCTCCAACAGTCGAGCCTGATCGTGGCGCGTATTGGGGTGTGGTGCGTTGGTGTTGTATATAATGAAAATGTTTTGTACTCTACGGCGTGTTTTGTGTTTCCTTTCTTGGCGCCGGGGCGGGTTGCTGACTTTGGTCCCTATAAATCCGGTGTGTGATAATGCGGCCTGGAGTGACATATGTGGGGACCCTTTCAAGATGCAGGTCCTTTGAAACCACGCAGCTCCTGGCGAGTTACTAGGTATCATGCGGGTTGGACAAGTCACGTGAACATGTCCACCTCCGAGGTTTCAATTGTGAGCAGAAGATCCATGCATGTTGTCAACAGAATCTTCGCCCATGAATTCAGGACACTCATAATTCTGTGCACAGCCCCTCGTCCACCCTGGGAATCAATCGATGCTCCTCCCCCAAGGCAAACGAAAGCACCGCTGAACTCTGAGGAGCCGAAGCTCAATCCGAAAGGAATTGAGTGGAACATAGTGGGGCCAAAAACCGAAGAGCTGAGCAACCAATTCTTGCAGTCAGATTGTAGTCAGAAGAGATGAGAAGAAACAACGGCAAATGGACCATCGAACGAGGATTTACCGACTTGACCTCTCAAAACCTGCAATCATCCTCCGAGCTGCAAACTTTGAGAGCCCTAAAACACGGCCATTGGGGAAGTAGGCAATGTTGGCAGTTCCATAAAAGGGCAGCAAGTGGTGCTCGCACATCCTCACATCCGGGCCGTGGTGGACGGGACACCAGAAGCATCACCCAACATCGTGCGAAATACGCGTGGCTTTCAGGGATCGGTGGACGTGAACATGAGGTGGAGTGGATCTTCTCCATTTTGGAGCGCCTGCACTATCCTCATCTGTCCTGCACTGGTAACCTGGTAGATACTTAAAAGCCAATCACACCCTTCATAAATCGTATTAAATCGTCATCATCCTGAAAGCTCCAAATGCCACATGTCACCGATGTCACATGCGGATTGCCACCGGGTCACGGGGCCCCAAAACAGGTCTACCGGAGTCTACCTCTGACATCCTCCTGCCCCCCCTTAAAAAAGGGTGGCGTAAACGAACAAAAACGTCATCGCACCCTGCGAGGCTCGAGAAGAAGGGGATGCCCCGGACAGCCACCAGATCTTGTGCACCGTCCACTTCGAAGATCGCCTCCCGCGCCACGCTCAAAGGATCTGCCACGCGCAAACCCAACGTCATCTCCCGGAAGGCCTTTCGGAGAGAGAGACGGTGGCCAGGGGGGGCAAAAGCACGAACGAGAGAGAGACGGCCGCCAACCTGCCCCAAAAAGAAACACACATGGGGTTGGAAACCTAAAGAGCCAAGGAAAACATGTATGAAGCTCATACAAACTAGCGTTGGAAAATCATGGGAAATCTATAAAGGAACCATACATAACCATACACAGTTCCAGGCTCACTCCTCATCGCTCCTGTTCACCGCGCCTTCGCCGCCCGTTTGGGCGTCTTCAAGAGCTGCGGGCGCCCAGATTCCAGAGGCCCCAGAGTCGATAGGAGCCGTCGGAAGGCCTCCTCTCCCACATCCTCCGGGTCTCCCAAGTCCGGCTCTGCTTCGGCAGGCTCCGCCGGTTCAACTGCAGGCATGGCTGGCTCGGCACTCACGGGCATCACCTGCAGCCAGCGATGAAGCTGGAAGAAGACGACCAATAGGCGTTGGGTGAAGGTGAGCTGGGAGGCTCCACGGAAGGCGTAAGAGGATGTGGCCCATCGTAGCCACGTGGTAGTGATCGTCTGCAGATCTTGATGGACCAGGTTGCAGGACAAAATAGTAGATGCATGAAAAAACATGGTAGATAACAGGAAAACGGCCTACAAGAACCACAAAGGTAACACCTGTTTTCCGAATGAGCCATTTGGCATGGTCCTTATGAAACAACAAACAATGAAGGAATGCCACACCACACCAACGTGGATCTCTTGTTGGACCTGTTCATTCCATCCCTTGTGCAAGCAGCGAGCTGGCTCTTATATAATGAGTATAGAAATAGTTCCTTTGGGAAGGTTCACCCCCAAATGTCCAAAGGTGATAAGGAGTTTATACTCGGAGAAAACCCCTCCCATCTGTCGCCCAAACTTGCGGGGCAATATGATTTGTCTTACATATATATATATAAATATATAGCCCAAGGGCACTTTGGAAAGTCGTCCTTTACCACAGGGATCCTAAGGGTTATTATGTTGGTTTGGTCCAGTGCACGCGAAGCCTCAGAACTCTTGGTTCAAATCCATAGAATATAATGTTAAAATCATCTTCGGTATCTGAGCCGAGAAATTCTGAGGTAGGTGTTCTTGCCAGTTTCGGTCAGGCAAAGAAGCTCAGCTCAGGCACGCATGGGCGTGGAATGCGTTTTTCGCGGCACGCATGGCTCACCATAGTGAGCTGCTCCTTCTGCGCACCTCACATCCGACATGATTCGGACACCTAGGCCCTAGGCCTCTGCATTAATTTTAGGCATCTATAAGTATAAGCGATATAATATAGGATGCTATAGGCCATATATTTCATTTGCTGCCCGAAAATGGCGTCAACGGATTGGTATTTCAATGGGTTTCGTCTCATCATTCCCTATCGATCATCACCGTCATCATCCCCAAGCTTAGCCAAAAACATAGGCCAACAAAAATCAACGCACAAACTCCTTGCGCAACTCCACCCAAATCACATTGAACAAGAAAAGCGACCAAAAGCATCCAAAAGCACCGACGGCTTACGTTGGAAGCTTCACGCCGATCTCTCGCCCAATTGACATCCCGTCATGGACACGCCGAGCGGCTCAGGTAGGTGGTCGAACAACCCGCTTGCCCCGGCCGCTCGGAGAC
This sequence comes from Durusdinium trenchii, assembly GCA_963970005.1. Lineage (NCBI taxonomy): Eukaryota > Dinophyceae > Suessiales > Symbiodiniaceae > Durusdinium > Durusdinium trenchii. Next base: position 496,249 of record CAXAMN010025317.1, on the reverse strand, counting down.
CTGAATTTCCAACCACTCGCAGCATCTCTTCGACAGCGAAGGGCCCAACTCTTTGATCACCTCCTGAACGATGTAATCAGCCAGCTCCTCAGCGGTGGTGTGCACCACTGGCAGCAGCACGCAGTCCTGACTGCAGCGCATCTGACGAACGGGCGGATGTTCGGTTAGACGGCACGGTAAGCCATGGTCCGCCCAAGGTAGGCCAATGACTATGAATGAATGAATGTGAACTGTTGACATCTGTTGACCTCTCTATCACTGGCCCTGGCACTGTGAAATCACCGACTGCAAGCACAAAGGTAACGATCGCTGGAACGGACTTTCAAGAACAACACAACAAAAACACGGATCAGTTAAAGGACATACTGTATATAACTGTATATATGTCTGAACTTCTTTCAGGGACTCTTGCCCGTCCTGCAAGGGCAAAACCATCTTGCTGCCATCCTGGCAGTGGATTTGGACACCAAACGCCTCCTCCTCACCTCGCATCGTCTCGAGCCGCACCACGTCGCTCTTGGCGGGGAGCAACGTGCGCTGGTTCAGCGGCCGGACGATTTGTCGGATCACCTGGCGGCCGGACCCGGTGTCCGTCCGCGGCGGAGTGGCAGGACACGGTGACCGGCGGGTGGCGTGTGGACCGAAGTTGCACACGGACCGGACGACGTGGATGTCCTGGCATGGACGACCTGCATTTGTTGTTGTTTTTTGCAGAGTGCAATTGTTGAAGAAAAACTTTCGAAAGGCGGACATGAAAACTATATGTATATATATAATATAGTATTTTATTATACTATATATATTTTATATATTTTTATATACACTGTACTGTATACAACTGATTGCAATTGCTAACCGTCTGTCTCCTTGTTTTTTTTTGCAAATGGGAGAGGTTCCACATGTCCTTGCTATCTGCGGAGAGGCTGTTCCTTGCTATCCGCTTTTGAGGACCCATATAATATAAGCTGTGCAGCACACCTGAGCTCCTTGAGGCTTCAAACCTCTTGGTACGAAACAAACAGAAAAACGTACACTCCCTGCAACTCACATGGCAGAATGGCTCCTTGGAAGACCAGGTGGTTTTCCACTACAAACAGGGAGCCAACGTTTTCCACTTCCATGTGAGTTCCAGGGTGCTGTAAGAAACACCGTTGCACCGTTTGTTAGCACCAGCAATTCGTCCCTTGACGGGGCACACCATCTAGAACCGAATCTCTCCTAGAGTAGTGCTGGGGGCCCGCTCTCTCAGCGGCGTAGTGCTGGGCCCACCTTCTTCACATCTCCAAAATCCATCACATAGCCATCGTCCTGTAGTGCTTGGCACCCAATCCGACAGCCCACCGAATAGTTGTGCCCATGCAAGGGCTCTCGGTAGCCTTCCTGAGCACGCCAGCGGCTCCGCGTTCTTTTGGTTTGGGTGGCACACTTGCAGTTGTTGGGCCTCCACTGGCTGAACAAAGTAAACCAGCTCAGCGTTTTGACAAAGAATCAGTGGCAGGAGATACTGTCCGTGCAGAATTCTTCCTGCAGACTGAAGAAAAAAAACAGTCTTCAGACTGATTGTTTCCACTTTCAGGGGGTGCAAAGGTTCTCACTTCGCCTGGATGGGCCCACGGTTTTCCTGATCATCTCATGCTGTGAGCACGGCTCACAGGCATACCCGGCCGTGGGTCAAAAGCTACGAAGTGCGCCGCGGAGAACTTGATGTCCTACGGCGCCAAGTTGCAGGCAAAATGACCACCCTAAGAATCCGGGCCCTCAAACAAGTAGGGTTTTGAGGGCCGGACCCCTGCTATGGAGGGCTCAAGGATTCTTAGGGCACACCAATACTGTAGGGGGAACTCGTGATGATCAACGCTCCCTCCACCGACCACATGTGCTGTGGGCATGAGAACATGCATCGCCCCAAGCAAAAGACGATGGAATCATGCTTAAGCAGGAGATTCTTCTATTTGTTGGAGAGACGTGGAAGCTCACCCATCCAAAACCGCGGATGTTGCAGCAAACTTTTGGACGTTCCATTCCTCTGACTGGGACAATGGAATCATCCGGAATATGGAGGAATCATTCTTCAAAATCATCCAAACTGACAGATGAACATAGAAAACTAATCAATCCAAAAAATCATCCTCATCCTCATCCAAATTGAATCCTCTCCATCACCCAACCATCCGAACGCATCGTCTCAGCATCGTCTCAGCATCCCTCGCCTCCCATCCGACGCCCCACCTCTCCACCCGGCGATCCCACCTGAAGCTCCAGGGCGATCTGCCATCGGCTCCGCCGGTGCGGCGCCATGGCGAGCTGCGAGGCCCGCCCGGAGCCGGCCCGCCCACCTTTGAGCCACGAAGCAGGTGTGGTTCGGGATCCACTCGGTTCGCTCCTCAGTTCGTACCTAGGAACATGGGTAACTACAATGGTACCCTTTGCTCTCTGACTCTCCATGGTTCCGGTTTTCGCACTTCTACTCACTTCTACCAATTTGCGGCGAGGTGATCAGTATTTGATCATGCGGCCTGGTTGTGCACAGCGTGGGGTGACCTATACTCAATCTTCCCAACAAAATTATGTTGTTGTCCTGATGTCCCCTGGTATGAATGTCTGCCATGTCAATCCGGCAAGGTTTTCTGCAATCGTCCTGCCATGAGGTTGTTGGAAGGTTTGACTAGATTGAGTTGCCTTGATGTTATGTAGGTTTGTGGGGTTCAGCTACTGCAGCAACTTGAGGCAAGTCTGTTGCTCCTGTCATCTACTTCCCGTCGCATGTGAGCTTGAGGCGGAGCTCCATTGCTGCCCAAGCAGAAAGACGCCCAGCTGCCCACAAACCAAACCTCGGATGACATGAACAGGTTTGCTCGGTGGATCCAGCCTGGCATCTGACCATGTCTAAAATGACCCTGCAGTTCGATATCACCCCATGACACCTGTTTGAGGTTGCACTTCCGCAGCCACCTGTGTCCTGTGTACACCCAAGAAAGGGGCACACTCTCCGGAAAGAAAAAAAACAGATTGGTGATGATTGGTGTGGAAAACAATTGAGCAACAGTTCTAGACTCTAGACCATGGGGGGGAATGGCCCCAGGGTGATGAACATCCTTGTGCACTGCGTGCCGTACCTTATTCCAACCAGTGCCCTCTAGCTTCGGCCCGCAACCACAATTGGCTGCCGTTGATGCACATGAAAGACTTAATTGTCATGTGACATGTATATTGTATACACATGTATGTAGACAATTGTAGACACATGTGCCCGCAGCTTTGTTATTGGCCCACATCTGCGTGCTCGCTCCCCGTTGCACGATCATCGCAAGAGCCGTAAAATGCCGTCCCGTCACCAAAGGTCAGCGCACCGAAGGTCGTATAGCCCAAGAACCGCCCCACGAAGCGCGCGCGAGCGGGCACAGAGATGCCCGAGGCCTGGACCAACTCGGAGAAGCCTGCAGGGATGGAGGTTTTGGATGGTTTTTTGTGTGGGGAGGGGGAGCTTCTGCACGAATCCATTGGGAGACATGGTTTCAGGGGCCCCATGGCTAGTTTTGCATCTGGCGGTCTCGTATGTTGTGCTATGTTGTGCTGCTGGGATTGGCATTTCGAAAGACACCTCATGAATCATGGCCTGCCCTGCATCTGTTCTTCGTATTTTGGTGAGGACTTTCTTGGGTTGGCCCACTGTTGAGCGGAGCGCCTTCCACCATGGCGATGGGTCGATGGGTTGGGTTCGCGCCCACACGTGAGCAGGTGGCCGGAGTGTGGGCTACAGCAGCTCGTAGTTGGCAAACATCTCTTCTGATGGAGATCCAATTTCTTTGTCTCTTGAATCCCTCAAGAACGTAGCTTCTGCCATCCACAGGTTGATGCAGTTTGCCATTACAACATGTGCATTCGCATGCATTCACTCTTTCTGACTTGGTGAGAAGGCCTATGAATACAAATGTCAATGATTGTGGTTGCACAAAGCATGTCATAGAGGTGATCTCTGGTGACTTCATGTGACATCTACATGTCCGCCAGTGATCTCTGGTGACACCTCTTCAATCTGTTTTTCGAAGCGAAATGCCTGGAGCCAAATCTGGTCATGATCACTTGCCAGTCCCCCTGGCCCTCCTGCGCCGGTCGCGGCAAACCTTCGGTGTCAGCGAAGGACCGAGCGCAACGATGAAGGTGACCTTCCCCACTGCATGAGGTCAGTTCCGCATGAGTCAGGGGACGGATGTTTTGGTCTGATGTCTTGGACAAAAATCACCTCTGCAACATCCAGGTAGACACTCCCTGGAAAAGGCATGGCAATGGAAATGGTCCCTTGGATGAGCATGACATTCTCTATGAACAGGTGGTTCCAAGGTTGTTACGGGGAGTGTAGTAGACCGAGAGAAGTCACTGTTCTTCACGACTTGCCTGTGGAAACGCCCGAGCTTCGTTTGTCACAGAATTTCCCGGATGTTCTGCAGCCTCTTCACTCCACAGGTGTGGAAGCATGGTCAAATAAGTTTGACCACGTGTTTTGAAGGGCCCTCTTCCCTCTCTTTTGTTCAAATCTTTCCACATCACTGACCAAGGTCACCCCTGGAAGTCTATATCTGGCTCACACTCTGATCTAACATGTAAGTTCGTGGTTTAAAGGGTTCAGGAACACCCTCACTTGCTCATACCAAGCCAGGGGCCTTTTCCGCCCCCACATCGCATGGGTGTCTCTTCGTGTCTCGGAGCGCCACGAAGGCTCTGTGGACCGGTGATGGTCGGCGCCAGGCTCGCCACTCCTTGGCCACTTGAGCTGCCAATGACCGTGGCTCCATGTCACGAAGAACTGCGCACAGCTCCACGGGCAGGTGGCCTCAGTCGGGTGGTGAGGTCTGAGACCAGGTTGATGTTGACTCCAAGTCCGAATAGCCTACACACAATGAGATGTACTAATATCTATAAATTTATAGTTAAGTAAGACATATAACATATAATTCATAAGGTAAAGTAACCTCTATATATAATTATATAGACTGTAGATCACATCTTCTACAACCGGGAATCGAACATCACATCATTCTTTGTCTGCATGCATCATGTTGTTCCCTTTGGGAATGGATTGATGCGAGCGGTTCACATCATGGCCATGTTCAAGTAGCCATGTACTATTTCAAAGACCTTCTGGAATCAAAGATCGTGCAGTCATATATACCTTTTGACGTTTAATTTACATGATGGAGGTACCTTTGAACCCGGTTTCACAGGTTGCCCTCGCCGAGAGGGTCAGTAATGTCGCCAGGCCTCCCAGCAGACCTGAGCCAAGGCCTCTCCTCTGCTTTTCAAGGTCAGGCCTCAGTAGAATGAAGCTTTCCTTGCGCGACGCGACGGGCTCGGCCTGCTTGGTATGGTCCAAGAAGTGTGCTTTCCACTCACCCCCAAACACCGGGTATACTTGGAATGTCGCAAGCTTCATAAGCTCTTCTCAGTGACCTCTGGAGGTGCTATTCCAGCAATCTGTTCCTCAAAACCGTATGCCCTGTTGCTTTGGAAAAGGGCTTTAGTTTCGGGAACTTCTGCATCTCAAAGAGTTCCCGGGGAAAACGATTCCCCACTTCCCCTCCCAAGCAGGTGCCTTCCATTCAGGGTATTTCGGGGATTTTCGGCGACCAATCCCTCCACGACTCCTTCTGCGGCTCCCCTTTTTTCGGGCTCCTTGAGGCCGTCGCGGAGGTGCACCCGAACCTCCTGGACCTTTCAGGTGGGAAGTTAGGGAGGACCCGAAGTGAGGCACTGCCAGCCAACACCTTTCCGATATGTGTTTACTTCTTAATGACTCAAAGGTCTACATCATTGGCTTGGTGACCAGATCTTTCTCCAAAGAAAAGCATGGTTGGGGTGTGTCTATGTTGTTTTTCTTCACATGCCTCCTCCTAGCCTTTCGTGGTGCAGACCACTTCAGAATGAAGGTATGCCGTGCCTCATGAACTGTCCTGACATCAAATGGGATATGCACATTTGGCACATCGAAGAAAATTCCGTCAGGCCACGATAGTCATTCTGCCATTGTTCCAAGATTCAGCCAGTGCATAGCGGTAGGCGGTAGACTAGGATTTATAGGGCAACAGCTTTCCGATGTTCTACGGGCATCCCACTATGAAGCCTAGAAAAAACTGCATGAAATTAAATGCCAATAGCTACCCAGAACCTCACAAAATATACTCAGAATTAAAAGGTCTTCACCATCCTTTAGGGCACCAGTTCGCTCACTATTGCTCACGACAATCTCACCGGTTGGCGAAGGAAGAGGCCGAGTAGGACAGCAAAGCAATCCACAGGAACCTTGGGTGATGCCGAGTGAGCTTGCAAATCAGTTGGCTGTTGGTCAAAACCAGGACACTTTGGTTAACCTACCTGAAAGGTCAAGTTACATGGTGTACCAGGGCTCGAGGTTTTAACTCATCTTCAGTTTGCGCTTTTTGTCCAAAATGGTGCCGATCACCATAGAATTTCGAGCGGTAGCCAAATCCTCTAGTATATAGGTAGACCACACCAGGTCGAAGGGCTAAGAATGGCTTAGAGGTGCAGGATCTCAAGCCGTTCTCAATCACCCTAGCTTGTCCACATGCAAAACAGCCATGTTCAGGGTGGTGAGCGACTCGGCGGCCGCGGAGATGGTCCAAACTTTGAGACTTCAACTTTTGTGGGTCCGCAGGCTCCGACGCAGGCTCTTGATTGAAACCTTCCTCTTGATTGATTGAGGGCTATTAAAGGTTCTTTAATCACGAGTCTAACATGACTGGACCGAATCCTTGAAGACATTGTATACCCAAAAAAGAAACTTGTAATATACAATTATTGGAGACATTGTATACATTTATATATATATATATCAGTTACCAAAAACCGCCCTGTGGCTCCCTGGAAGGAACTGGCACGACATCACCTGCGTAAGTCAACACCTGCCTGGGGATGTTTCTCACTCCTCGTCGTGCCGAGTCGGAACGGGCCATGCAGCACCAGGCACTGCGCAAACACACGACCCACCCAAGCAGTGCAGACCCGTATTGAGGACCGTCTGCTTGCAAGGTGTTAAGTTAGGCTCGTTTCGCCAAGAAACAGCACTGCACCAAGTGCGGCTCTATAGTTCCTCATTCGTTGCGCGACAAGAGTCCAGCATGAGGAAGCTTCCTGGTGTTCACGTATAGTCCTGGTGCTCATAAATACATGTGTACATATACATATATATATATAGTGTATGTATTATTAAATGTAGTTTATAACAATATACTATGCAGAACCCGCACAAGAGCCTGTGCGCCCCACTCAGCCCTCGACAATTTTGTAGACTCCCCTATGTGGCCTAGGCTCGACTACTATAATCTGTGCCAAGCTGACAGGTGGCGGTCTATATCAAACCAACAGCACCAAACCTCATTCAGGATGAAAAACCAAAACCTCCACAAGTGATGATGCTCATTATATCTCATTATTGTGGGGAATATACTTCACGCACAAGAAAATAAGCACGTATCACTAGGCAAGCAAAAGCTAGAATTACAGTACGTAAAAATACAACTCCATCGACAGTGCGTCCAAATTAAATCTACTCACTACATGGGCTCTGTTCCGACTCCACCAAGCTTCATGTTGGCGCTTCGCAGGACTAGCCGCGCCACCTGTCGGTTCTGCAGCAGGCGCGCGCCCCAGCGGCCAGCGCTGGAGAGGCCGAGGCCGCGGCGGGGCGAAGAGAGGAAGCGTAAGGCCACCTGCGTGATGAAGAATCCAAACTTTTGGTTCGGGTCCGAACCCCTACTGTGGAGAGTACAGAGTGGGTAAATCTGGAAGAAGTGGATAAGGATCCTGGTCCTTTAGATAGGTAGGGAGCTTTCATTGATCAACAAGCAACATTGGGAGTTCTCTTATTGATGTCCATAGTTGCCTCATAGCAACAAATTATAGCTATTTATGGCTATATATATGGCCATACATATAATATATCTATATGTATATATTGTACTATATTACTGTATATATATATATAATATTATAGCAATTCAGATCATTCAATTCGGGATGCACATTCACCCATGATTCCGATGAACACCAAAAGCAATCTGAATTCCAGGGCGCGGGGAAGGCCGCTTCGAAGATGTCGAAATTGCCTCGCTTGAGCTGTGGAGGGGATGGGAAAGTAAGGTACCAGGATGCATGAGGGGAGCCTCCACTGCGAGGGATCTCGGAAGGTACATGGGCCGTCCAGACCTACAACAAAGTGTCTAGAACCATCCTCTCAAACATTATATGGGTCCTCCGTGGCCGAGATGGGTGGATGTATAACTGGGACCACATACTCTATTTTTCCAACGTAACACTGGGAAACACCCGTCGACTTTTGGGAGGAATGTAACGACTCTTCGATACTCTTCGCATGTAGGTTGTCACTCAGTTGTGTGTAAAGCTCACCCTATGTTGAGCAACCCCCGCCTTCTCACTTGCTGAGCAAACGTTTGCGTGAAAAGTGTTGTTGTTCCACATGTGGAATCATAGTATATCCAATTTCCCAAAAAAAAAGCGTGCCTTTGTATTTTGCATCAGGATGCTTCATCAATCCCATGGGGTGTCCTATTTCAGATGGTCTTTGCGAAGAAATTCTCCAGGTTAACGGTGAACAAGCAGGCTCGGCGCAGGAGCCCAGCCTAACTGAACATATGAACTCCCTTGCTCAACCTTTCTCAATCTATGTTCTAATTGTCATGTCAGTAGGACATAGTCTTCCACAAGGGCAACCTAAAAAGCTCCACGACTGAAACGGTCGCTGTATTTCTTGGAAGGCCTGCGGACATCGTACGTCTCAAGTTTCACAATGACCCCAGCAATATGGAGAGCCTGCACGATCAAAACCAACCGGCTGAAAACTGATGGCAGTTTTCGGTCCTCATTCCTCATTCCCCCCCCAAAAATGTAACCGAGCGGCAGTCTGCTGCCAGCGCAATGCCCTCCAATGTGAGCAGCGCGCGCACGAGGGCCACATAGTAATCAGGCAAGCTAAACTCAAACCGCCGGACCTCAGTCGACTCACTCAGCCAGGTGGAGGGAAGTTGGAGGAAAGTTACACCTGGTGAAAAAAAGGTCTAGAGTCGGTTTGTGACGTGAACAAATTGCCTCATGCGTTTGGTTGAAAAGTTGTGCCTCTTGGCAATGAGAGACACATTTTGTCAACCCAAATGCGTATACCTGGCCCTCTACCCCAATGCATATAACACGAAACAAATTGTCGAATACGATCGGGGTGCTTGTTTCTCAAATCCTCTTTTGCGTGTCCTTACGTCATTGCGCAGTTTTCCCTGGCCCGTCCATACTCTACACAGTGAGTTTGCGCAAACAATGCTTTTGCACCGAGCACACTTTTCATCAGGTGTAAAGCCACTCAGCGAATGAGGAGGAAGTACAAATATCAAAGGTGTACATAGCCCCGTATATGCCACAGAATGTGAAGGACTCCACCGATTGGAAACACCAGCAATCTCACAACTTGATTCATACGCAAAACATGCACTGTTGATCTCCAAAATGATCTTCATCACATACATTTATGTAATATGTAATATGTAATATCAGATAATCATAAGCTCAGCTCAAGCGGTTCTTTTGCATTGTGTGATTTAACATGATTCCACTATCCACTTCACTCCTAGTGTCCATTCCCCTGCTATTTTTAGCTACAGGATCGACCCCCTGGCCGCCCCTCGCGCTGCACCAAAGGGTTCAATTTTTGATAACACACCAAGCGCCATCTGCATGCTGAAGCTATGGATCCAACTGCATCCTCGACCCACCAACCCCCAATATCCCCCAATATTCAAGCATCTTACCTGTACAAAGCTATATAGATTGTCAGATCCCGCACGCCCGGGACAGCTTGCTCCCCAGGATGTCCCACCCAGGTCGGCCTAATGCTTTGGTTCAAGGGTCCAAGGTCAAAATCTCCTGGTAGAGCAACTGCACAGCGCTTTTCCGCTTGTGGATGTCGCTGCCGCACTCCACTAGCTTGGCCCAAATCTTGGACATGACGGGCAAAATCTCGTGGCGAGGGCAGTCCGCTGGGAAAAAGCCGATCCTCAGAGAAAGGATGGAGGTACATGGTGGAATATGTTGAATACCTGACAGCGAACCGGATGGCTGAAATATTGGGAAACATTGTCAAAAACCGCGAACATGAGGTTTCCCCCAAACAAAACAGGAACAACTGGGAGGACACACACACACACACAAATGCACCCCAGCATCATCATCATCATCATCATCATCATGACTATAGATTCCTAAGTAGTGTAGGGTAGTCCAGCCAGAAAGTCCAAACATGATGCTCCCAATCCAGTCGCCAAGACACGATCCCGATCCATGACCGGACCACCAAGCCAAACGAAGAGACAGTCCGTCGCACCCCAGAGATGTGAAAAGGTATACACTCCCTGGACTTAGATCATGGAAGTGGAAAACGGTCCCTTGGATGACCATGAACATCTCTACAAACCAGTAATTGTCCACTTCCATGATGAACCCGCGGAGTGTGTGTATATCACACATCTTTGTACTGCATATGAATCGTGCGTGAGATACTATGAATACTGTAGTAACTATACCCAAAGGTTCCGGTGTGCCACTTTTCACCCCCTCAAAGGAACCTGGGCCTTCCCCGGTCCTCGTGTGCCGTGGTCCGACCAGGCGCTCGATGAGGTCGTCCAGGACAGCACTGTGGTCCTTGCGCACGAGGTCCACCACGCACTGGGCCCAGGCACGGCGATGAGCTTCCGGGACCCGGCAGACCATGCCGAAGTCCAGCAAGCAAATCTCGGCGTCGCCGGTGACCTAAGCCGTCGTCAGATTGTTCTGTGATTTTCTCTGTGTGTCAGGGTGTTTTTTTCTGTTATTTTTTTGGGGGGGAGTTGACGAGGTGCTTTGGGAAGGAGATGGAGAGCAACAAACACTGTTTGACGGCTGGTGACTTGGAAGCAGTCTAAGTGGAGAAGATACTGAGTAGAAACAAAAACAAAACAATCTCCCTTCAAAGAAGAACCCCCCTCCGGAAAATCAAGTGCTTGCAGCAGCCAGCAGGATAGACTTGATAAATGCCGATCAGCCATGATGAGCTATAAGATGCTATGAGTTCTTAAAGTTAATCCACAAAGTGAAAATAAACACCCCCCAAAGTAGTGCGTCATATCCACCCTGTGGGTGCCAATAGATCCCACCAACAAGTTGAAAAGAGATGAAGAAAGTATACCTGCAAATCCTGTATATTATAGATATTATCCTTTGATTTCTGCTTCCATCCAACACAACGCAACACGACAGCACATAGGACTTTCATGATTCCCCCAGCAAGTTTCATGAAACAGAAATCCCCCCTTGCGGCGATGTCTGGCTATGGTCACCTCAGCTGAGACCCATCAATCAAAACTCTGTACCCTGCAGGTGGTCCCTGAAAGTCGGCGTAGGGGTTTTGGGCCCCTTTATTCGGAAGGCTGGCATAAATAGAACAATGACTAGATCCCTGGCATTCCGCACGCTCATGATTATTCCTTGTGAATGAGTAGCATATGGTATTCCATGGACTATTCCATGGCATTCCGCACACAAGGACATGAGTCTGACACAGTTGCGATGAAGTTCCCAGGGTGCGGATCAGCATGGACCACCCCCACATCCAGGATCATGGCCTGGTACTTCTTGGACGGGTCATCGAGTCGTCGACAATCATCGAGTCACAAGTCACAACGAACTGCCATATAGTGGTCCCCAAATAAGCCCAAATAGATACACCGGCCCGCAGAAGTCAAAGCAATTTCAGAAACCACGCCAGTTCCACATGAGACGCCGCGCATTCAGGAAGTCAAACAAGTCAATGCAAAAACATGTAGATCACCATCAGGACGCAGCGATAAAACTATGTTTGTTTCTATCGTTTAATCTTACTTGAACATGTTTGTTTCTATCGTTTAATCTTACTTGAACGCCTCAGAAAACTGTATTCCAGCATGTGGGCGCACATCCAACTATGATCAGGAAACAAAGGAAATGGCATGTTTCTTGACTGAGTTCACCATGGGACGCCGTATGATCCACTCCACCAAAGTGACGGTTCCCCAAAGCACTGATACTAATCCATGTGCATGCTCCAGTGGCTTCGTGATGGTTGTGGTTTGATCATTGGCTGACTTGAGCATGTGTCTTGAATCCCTACATAACCACAGCAACCAACTCTGTCGAGGATTTGTGGCAGCAGCCTGATTCAGGATTCCTTGCCGCGGCCTGATTCAGGATTTCTCGCTGCGGCCTGATTCAGGATTCCTCGCCGCAACCTCACCAGAAACTGAATGATCTAAATCAGGCTGCGGCAAGGAATCCTGAATCAGCTGCTGCTGCTGCTGCTGGTGCTGTGGTAAAATAGGGATTCAAGACACATGCTCAAGTAAGCAAATGGTCAAGCCACGGCCATCAAATGGATTTTGCAATATTCCCTTTCCTATGCAGCTGCCTTCGATGGCTGAGCCATGTACTGCAAAGACCTGTGCTTGCCATATATAGGTCTGCAGCCATTGGAGAGCAGGAAACGAAGGGGTGGCTTGGACGAGGTACCGGACGAGGTACCAAAGTACATCCGCCACAGCTCCGCCACGACATGTCTCCACTCTTTTGATGCAGCCAAGCAGCAGCCAAAGACAAGCAGCAGCAGCCAAGCAGCAGCCAAGCAGCAGCAGCAGACAAGAAGCAGCAGACAAGAAGCAGCAGAGAAGCAGCAGCAGACAAGCAGCAGCAACAGACAAGCAGCAGCAGCAGCAACAAACAAGCAGCAGCAGCAGCAGCAGCCGTAGCGGACAAGCAGCAAACAAGCAGCAGCCAGGCAGCAGCAG
>CAXAMN010025317.1:472709-483367 GCA_963970005.1 Durusdinium trenchii | reverse complement strand
AGCCGTAGCGGACAAGCAGCAAACAAGCAGCAGCCAGGCAGCAGCAGTAGCAGCAGGCTTCAATGCGCACAAACCCAGGCTCCAAAGCACACACAGGTACCACTTCCTCTACTTGAAGTAAGAACACCAACGGCGCTCGCTTTGTGACAACCAGTTTGCAACCTAGTGGCGGCGTTATTGGATTTCTGGTGTGCACTATGTGTATGGAAAAGTCATCTTCTGAGCAAAAGTCTATCTGCTAAACACCAGCAGGACGCAACTTTGCATCGACTTCCAAAAATCTTTCCCCAAGCTGGGACGCACAATTTATCCAAACGCATCGACTTTCACATCTTGGAGTAGCGGCACGGTCCGGTTTCCAATACATGTTCTACGGAAATCTACGGAATCCACTTTTCTATCTTAGTTTGGGGTCTATTATATAGGTACTTCGGAAGAACCATGGTGGAAACCACCGAGCACAACCACGTTGGATGCATGAACTGGACCACTCGCACTGGACTACTCTTTGTTTCGATTCAGCTTCCAAGCAATACCTGGGAGGTCTGCCTTGCCTTTGGGGATCTGTCACCGCCACGGTCCTCCCCCGGCGCAGCACCCGGTCCCGGCCGCAAAGGCTTCCACACCGATGCCCACGTGCTGATTCTTCACCGCTCGGGGGAACTCTGTGAGCTTTTGGCCCTCCACCCATTCCTCAACGTGCTGCGTGGTGAACGATCCACCAAAATCCGCCTCAACATCCTCGACTTCGCAATTAGAGTCGATTAGTTATTTTGTGTTTTTGGTTGATATATGTTGATATCATTCCTGTTAGTCAGTTGGGTGGCCTTGTGTCAATGAACAAACGCACACACATACACAAACTATCCCAAAACTAATGTGAATCTTCCAAACCAACACCCAGAGTCGGTGGCCAAGACCCTTAGCGAGGTCAAAGGCCATTGTACCCTGGCGCCCGGTTCCAGCGCACGAACGGCACCGCCCGTGGTGAAAAGCGGGGACTTCGAGGGAACGTGGGGGGGGATGGTGTGCAAGAGGAAACTGAGACCAACCATGACCAACCGACAAGCATGTGACATGTGATGACATGTGGTACGGTTTTGAACGCTACAACGAAACGAATTTCCTTCCAAAATAGCGACCCTGTGGCTGTTCTTTCAGCCAGCCCGACGCCCCCCCGTGGCTCATATAAGTAGTCCGGTAAACCATGTTTGAGGCCGTTGTCGATCGAAAACCAGTCTTGGGAGGCCTACAACTAACCAAAGAACAAGATCAACGCCACATGGTAGCTGTAGCCTATGCTCCCTATCTTGTAACTCTTGCTAACATGGTGATGCCTGGTGGGTGGTTGGAAAACACGCGCGCGCGCACACACACACATACACACCGAAAGCAGTGCCTCGGGATCACCAAACCCTTCACAGAGCCACAAAGAGCGTGTCGCATGTCCTCCATACTTTGCGCCTCCTGGGCACAGGTTCTTTCATAGATCGGTCCAAAATGGTTCAAACTCCTTACACTGTACCCTACGAGTTCCAAAAGTGGATTGTGTCTTATTAGCTCCTGTTGGGTGAGTGATTTTGAGACTTCTCGACTCCTTTCACATCTAAGGCCTCCCCGGATTCTCGATGTTGGAATTACCCCCCCCTACCCTTGGATGTCCAGTCCACGATCCACACCCTGCCGACATGGAAGTGGAGGGCATCCCCTGCTTCTAGAAGTCTTCATGTAGTCTTCCAAGGTGCCATGCCATCCACTTCTATGTGATGTGCTTGTGAGAGTGTATCCACAGAAGGCTTCGACCAAACCTCCAACAATCATGGAAGTGGACGGGGTGACCATTGGAAAAGCGATGTTCTTTGTCCACGAATCCCATGTTTGGAGGGAACTCTTCGACCGGAAACTCGCTGACTGGCTGATGAGTCGGTGTGTGAGAGTGTGTGTGTGTGTGTGTCGCTCTGACGCCTAGGCGGGTGTGGGTGACAACTTGGGAATGTGAAACATGCGGAGCTTGGATGGGAAGGTTGCCTCCAGTCCATGTTGCTCCCCAGAAATTGCCACACAGTTGCACAAACACTGACACTTGAAGGATGTTTGTCTTCCCGGATGGCATTGGTGTGTCCTTCTTGTAGTCCAGCTCGTCCCAAAGGGTCTTAGCCCAATCGTCCACAATCTGAACCTTGGGATCATCCAGCGTGAACGAGCCGTGCTGTCAGGGCAAAACTCCCAATGACATGCCGAAGCCCCACACAAGGTGAGTCAGGATTTGCTGGCTATGTGACCTGGCGCCTGCTGATTTTGCATCTATATAAGTCTATATTATATATATATATATAATGAAACCCTCGACTTTTGCCAGGCAATTGACCTTCAACTGGTGCTAAAAGCCCAGAACGCTCGAGATGAACCACCACAACAAACATAAGGCTTCCAACAACTACCAAGGCCCCCCTAAAAACATCCGAAGGCTAGGTGCCTATTTCAAGCCACTGAGAGGAGGGTCGGGTTCTCCAAGAAAATAGGTGCCATTCACCATCCCGACCGGTGGGTCCTTCAATTGATCGATCTCTTCGGGTGGTGTTGCGAAACCTGACCACGCGGACCGAGGCGGAGGACCGTCTTTTGGGATCGTCCCAACGTCTCGGGGTGTTCACACCATGCCTCCAAAAGGCCACGTGGGCGACCAATTCCTGGTCGCTGGTGGTATTTGAGCGGTAATTCTTGGCGGCAATTCTGACATATACTATAGATAGTCATAGAGTCATATAGCTATATATATATATAGTATATAGTCATATAGCTAGTCACTGGTATTTTCGGAGACTGGTGGTAGTTGAAACGCTCTCCGGTGGCGCACCCACCTCACTCCAATTATCCAACCAAAGCCACTGGGTCGACACTTGCAGCCATGAAGTGCCGAACCAGCCAGCGGAGAACACGAGCCATGCCTTTCCTTGGCAGCTGGCGTGACAGAACTCATCTCGAACATCCCAAGCATACACAACGCACCAGCAAACGCTCTCCAAATCATTCCAACTATGCTCTCACTCTTGTTTCATCCTTTTTTCATTGATGCAACGTTGTGCTGCTGCATGGTGTTTGGCCCACCCCACAAGCATCAACCATCAGTTTGAGGCCAATAAATGGCGGCCGATGCCGCCCTAATGTGAAGCTGCCGCTGCCGAGCAGCAGTATGACCACATCGATGGCAAGGGCCCGATTCAATCCAGGACGTTGAACTTTCATGGCAAAGGTCTGACCATGCAACTGGATGCGATACCTCAGAGCGAAGCAAACAAAGGAACGAGGTAAGTGGAACAGCCCGAAGCAGATTCTGAAGACTCCACAAACAAAAACGAACTCAAATATATTCAAACATGCTCTTTTTCATCACTCACCTTGAGAAAAAGTCATCTTCTGGACTCCAATTCCACCAAGGCCACACCTGCCCCAGGCTGGCCGCGGCCACACAGCTCTCCGCCGTGACCCGCGCGGCTGCGGCCGCAGCGGCTGCGCCGCCCAGCTGGCATTCGACCAAGCGTCGGGCCTCGAGGTGGTCAAAGGGTGCGACCTGGCCACGGTGGTTGTGGAGGTCTGGTGGAAGCCAGTGCAAATGGATCAGGTCCCCATGTCATTCCATGTCCAGATTTACACTTGCCTAGGTGATGCCTAGGCTCCACTCTAGGCTGCCTAATTCCACGCGCTAAATCCATTTTGCTGGATGTTAGGTTAAATATATAAGTAGCATTTGGTCAAGCTGCCCAAGAAGTGTGGATGCCATAGGAACTTCAGAGAAAAGCAAACCTAAGTTCAGTGTTAGGGAGTGTGCTACCGCTGAGGGGAAGATTTGTGGCCAAGAATATCCAAGAATGTTGCAAGCTTTCTACCTGGACCCTCCAAGGGGTGCCCAATGGAAGCCTATAGGCAGTGTGGGTCCATTGGACACCTCTTAGGGTCCAGGTAGGTGCCACCGTTGATCGTCAAAAGTCGACATCGACCCTTGCCATCTGCTCACTTCAGCATCCCCAAACAGGCGCGACACCCCGTCGGAGCGTCTGCGCAAGCCCGAGCCAGGAAAACGACATATCATTTCAAAAAACAACAACACATAAAAGCACGGACTGAGCCGAACCCGCAGCGGCGTGGTCTTAGACCACGATGTTTGGGGTGCCAAACGGGCAGCCACGTCCCACCGGCACCTGGTCGCAAAGCTTCCGAAGCTCAGCGGCCACTGCTTGGCTCAAAATGTCTTCGCGACAGGCCGCTGCTTGGCCCAACTTCACGAAGGCGGGGCCCAGTGCCTTTCGGAAGAGAGAGGTCTGCCGATTTGGAAGGATAGACCTGCCAGGAAAGGTATATCAATGCTGATAATTCGAGTCAATGTGATAAGTGCAATTCCTGATTCACATGTTCAATTCAAAATTCTGGGAGATCACAACAAAATGACGCTTTGAAGCATTACGCTCCGGAAAACAAACCTGTGCCTGGAAAACACTTTTGCGCCAATTATATAAACATGTGTATGTCTACCGTTCGGTTACACTGGGGAAAGCGGTCTTGGGGTCTTTGATGGACCCCTGGCATACGTCACCGTAAACGTGGACCATGGATGCAATCACAAGGATTTTTCAATCGACCATCAGCCGGTCTAGTGAAATGGTTAACGTGGACCTTGCCTGGTCTAATTACGTTGGATGCTGAAAATGACATGTTAAAAAACAAAAACAAAAACACACATGGTACCTGAGCCATCAACGCACATGTTTTTTCCTACACGCTCCCCGGTGCGGACCCCTTTTGACGTAGCACCTGCAAGGGGTGGTATACTTCATCACACCAGGTTCCTAGGTTAACCTAACGGCAACGCTTACACGTTAAAGAATTATGAATATCCCTGGGAATCCCCAGCAATTATGCTAGCTTGTAACTGGTCTGTGGGGTGGTTCGTCCTACTTTTCCATTCCCCGGGAAACAGCGAGAGAGAGGTCCAAAGTACATTAACATAGCACTCCGGCAGCTAGGGTCTTGATATCATGTAGTTTTAACTTTACGTGCGAAAAATAGTGGTCTTTATGCGCAAAATAACAAAACAAAGCTAATGTGTTATATTTTTTCTGCTGTAGTACATAGGTGTGAGACATTCCAGGACAGTCATGCACCAAAGTGGCCTCCAAAACATGTTGCAAGCGACGGGTGTTCTCCACTGCTTGGTCGCTACCAGTGGCTTGCTGCCAAGCGATGCGAGCAGCGATAGGGAGCAACCTGGGAAACCCCGGAGGTGCGCGGACAAAAAAAACAGTGGAAAAAAACACAACCATCTGAATCTGATTCTAGCTTTTAACTTGGTTGATTCTTGAGCGTAATAGCTTCTTGCCATGCTCTTTCAACAATTTGATACTTGACCTCTTTGCATTCCCTGTGTGTACAGCAATTGACCTATGTCAGGAGCTCCAAAGAAAATCCCCAGTCTGCACTGCACCGGATTCGACTACGGCTGACCTGGAGCGAGTTCCACAGGGCCGAAGCGGCCGAAACCGAGCCCGGACGGCTCCATATCGATTTCCCTCAAAACACAGAGGGGACTCGGTGGACCATACCACTGCGATTTCGCTCGTGGCGAAGGGTGCGAAGATGAGTTAAATGATTGTCTCCCAGAGTTCAGCTAATACATGTAGACTGTCGACTGTAGACTCTTGATTAATAGAACTTCTCCTGCGAACAGGTTTTTGCAATCCACATGAGGCGTTAGGGGACGCCCCCCCATGGCCCGAGCTTGGCTCGGCGCCAAATAGATCATGGGGAAACAGTTACAGTTAACACCTCCCTGGGGCTGTAGCCCTCTGCCCCATCGTCCCTGACTCCATCGTCCCTGACGCCCTCGTCCCTCACACCACGCCTACACGGAAGATCCTAAACTTGGAGCCTCGAAACAACTCCCTGACAGAATCCATGGGAAGTGAACAATTGCCGTCTTTTTTGGTTTTCTTCCATGGAACATGACTTGGAGAGCACATCCTTCTACCATCCTCTACCCAGCTTCCAGAGCTTCTTATCCTCAACACCCAGCAGCTGCGCAGTCACTTGCAGCCGTCTCCGCCGCAAAGCTCCGCTGTGACGCTGCTCCACTGTGCGGCACGCGCCCGGCAACTCCGGCAAGTCCACCGCATCCGGCGCATCCAACGGCACGTCGTCCGGCGCCCCACGACGGGGCGGCGGGGATGACCTGGGGTGGAGCACGGTCCCTTAGGTCCTCCAACGATTTGGGGTTGAATACAGGAAGGTCCTGTTCTGAGCCGGGCGCAACATCGGCCAAGTTGTGCTAATTCAGCGGAACAAACACCCTTGGGCCACGGGTCAGAATTCGGCTCGAAGGCTGTTCGCCCCCCGCCTCGGCCAGCAAGAACGCCATACGGCAAGCCCCGTGAAGCAGCCATCTGTCATCTTGTGCCAACGCTGCAAAGCCGGGTTCAAATTTTAGACATGGGAGCTGCGTGTGCCCAAGTCAACAACTAAGCAACAGAATGCTACCAAAGAAGGGAGAAGTGGTAGAACCTGACTGCTCCTTAGCAAATACCTGCCACTTCTACCAGGGTCCAGGCGGGCAGTCCGTATTTCATCATCAACTCAACATGCACGGGGGCCATAGTTACTTCTGGCAATCTTTTGTTTCTTAAATCGCAGCACACACTCTTTGCCATGGATTTCAGCCCTCAACCCGACCCAATGCCGTAAACGCCGTAAACTGGAAGCGACTGATTGCCAGACCAAGAGTGGAAGTGCTTGGATGGATGATGTGGAGTCTTAGAACAACTGCCTTTGAAAATGCGTGGATGCTTTCTTTTGCCAGTTCAGGGACCCTACCATGAACGGCTTCGAAACGTGTCATCCAACGCACATGGCGTTCAGAGATGTGATGTCGCAACAGCAAAGCCCAGTTCGATTTCGTCCGAGTGCCCAGACTGAGAAAGGAGGCGTGGAGGAAGATTCGAGAACACCAGGCCACGCTGCCCTGAGTCGCTCGACGGTCGCAACCGTGCGAAGCAGGAACTGAGTGGTGCTCTTGTCCGTACTTGAAGACTTGCCCTAAGAATCCGGGTCCTCAAACAAGTAGGGTTTGGAGGGTCCGGACCCCTGCCATGGAGGGCCCAAGGATTCTTAGGTGTGACTCCTTAGACTAGATGGGGGGGCGGCCCACATGCACTGAGGCTTCCCGCCGTCCCATAAAGCGGATCCCCTGGGCGACGCGTTCCGACGCGTTCCAACCGTGGTTCCGCAGCTTCGATGGATTGAAGCAATGCAGTCACCATGGTGAACCCAGTGCAGTTGGGATCATATAGGATCATTTCTGTAGCTAGACAAGGTGTTGGTAGGTGTTCCTTTATTCATCTGTTCGTGTCCAGTCACTGCGTCTTGGAGCTGTGCATGCTTGATCAAATGACACCCCGTCTTGGCCTGCTGCCAGTGTCAACCTTTCGATTGGTGCATGCTTGGTCTTTCCATCAGGCTTCAATACTCTGAATATGGAGCTGCTATTGTTGATAGCCGTGCTGGCCATCTACCGCATCGCCATTGTTCAAGGGGCCGGACCCAGCAAGGGGAAGCCTTCACTGCTCATGTGGACCTTGGCTGCGGTCTTACGGTCCGAGCCTGGAGCTACGAGTGAAACAAGTCCACTCGTTCTCGTCGGAGGCATCAACGGCGGCATCAACAATAGCATGAATGAACAACACCAACACCAACAGCACCAGCCGCAGCAGCAACAGCCAGTCTAGTGCGAAACATGTGGAATAAAACACTTCCTATATATATATATATAAGGGTGCATGTTTAATTTGTTGTTTTTCCCGAAAGCATTGCGAAGGGTTCTTCCGGAAAATCCTTTGAACACTTACATTTCGACACTTACACTTACACACACACACTGGAAGAGCGAAAGCATCCAAGTGCGAAGTATGCCAGTGTCAAAGTATGCAAGTGTAAGTATGCAAGCATGATATGCAAGGGTGAGTATGCAAGCACGCAATGAGTATACAAGCATGCAATGAGTAGGCAAGTGTGAGTATGGAAAACTAGCACGGGAGATGTCCTAATGAAAAAACATTTCCCCACTTTATAAATTCTCTCTTAAAGGCGGAGTGCGGGACGAACAGCGTCAACCGAAAGTGCAACCCTCTGCGGAGATCGTGCGTGTCGAGTGCGCGAAATGCAGGCGAGAGTGCGATTCGCCGGCTGCGCGCGCAACCCTCTGCGGAGATCGTGCGTGTCGAGTGCGCGAAATGCAGGCGAGAGTGCGATTTGGTACGCAACTCTAGTACGCAGAGTAGCTGGGGAGCTGGAAGCTGAGAACTGGCGACGTGGTGGTGCGAGAGTAGTACGCGGAGTAGCTGGGGAGCGGGAAGATGAGAACTGGCGAGTGGGTAGTACAACTTGAGGGCGTGGAGTATCTGGGGAGCTGGGAGATGAGCACTGGCGACTGCGTAGTACAACTTTAGTACGCGGAGCAATCTGTGGAGCTGGAAGCTGAGAACTGGCGACTGCGTAGTACAACTTTAGTACGCGGAGTAATCTGTGGAGCTGGAAGCTGAGAAGTGGCGACTTGGTAGTACAACTTTAGTACGCAGAGTAGCTGGGGAGTGGGAAGATGAGAACTGGTGAGTGGGTAGTAGCTGAGAACTGGCGACTTTGTAGTACAACTTAAGTAGTACGCGGAGTAGCGGAGGAGCTGGAAGATGAGAAGTGGTTGCGCCTACATCCACGCGAGGACCATCGCGGAGTGCCACGCGAGGAGCGCCAGCCATCTTTTCCCAAGAGGGCGGCGTTTGCGCTGGTCACTGCGGCTGAAAACTTACCCGGACGAGACCTCGGAGCCCAGCCTTGCGAACTTTGCGGGCAGTGGACGCATTCCTGGTGCGAGGCTTGTTCGCTGCGGCCGTGCAACGCCGTTTGTACCCAGTGCGATGCAGATCACCTTATCTGTCGACCATGCCAGCGTCTTGGGCGGTCGTGGGAAGCGGCCCGCGCTGCTAATACCACGCCGCCCGATTGCATCGAACTCAGCGGCTACCACGACCAGACTGGCAGGTTTGTTCAGGTGGACCCCCCGCTCCGCATCCCACTGGCGGACGTGTCACCAGATGGCACCCTCGACGCCGCCCAGTTGGCCCAGATGGTCGCCGCCGTGTCTCCGGAGCGGACAACGCAGTGAGAGTCTCCCCGACGCAGAGTGTCACCTAGATGTTCACATGGTAACTGCATGTCTCATACCACGAATTCTTCTTGCGGAAGCACGACAAGTATAGACATAGTGTCGGGGAGTCTCTGCCCTATACAAGGGCTAGTCGCGAGCTGAACGACCAGAGGATACGAAAACATGCGCAGTGCCTGCTATGTGTCACCTCGTGCTACTTTGTTGCATGTTTCTGTAGGAGAGGCGATTGGAAAATGACCAGCATGGTGGTTCTCAATTACATCTAGAGCGAAGCACATGTCACCCTCAGAGCGCCTGTGCCAACAGACTGTGCGTTTTCCGTGACTGACCTTTCGGGGCTCACAGTGACATTGCAGAAGTCTCCATACAACTTGGGCCAACTACAACAATATCAACTCAACAGCAATGAAGAATATACTAGCAAGAAGTTTGAACGCGCCCCACAAGCTTTTGCAATATTCATTTCCCACATAAACCTTTACCAGGCAAACCGAGCCTTCTTATGGCTATGCATGCGCTATTTACTACTTTACAGCCCACTAGCTCGTAGGTCTCCCTCTTTGCCCAGCCATCATGCCAGGGAACCTTGGCATTGTTGACGACCACTTCTTGTATACCAACCTGGATAACCAGAGACAGGTGTGCCTCTGTTGGTCCTATGGAAGCAGGACATACCATGACGACCAGCCAGAGCTCATCCATGAAAGATGGCCAAGCCAGTCCATAGCAACCAGATGCTGGGTTGCCCATGGAGAAACCTGGCAGTTTTGGCGAGTGGTCCAGTGGTCCAGTGGATGGGAAGACTGGGTTAGGAACAACAGCCGCAACTTCACAGATGCCTACACCATCCAGATCTGCTTCGGGTGGACGCGCTAGACCCAACCAACTGTGTGTCTCATGCCGTGACTTCTTCCTGATAAATTCTGTGTGGACGTCGTTCTGCGGAAGCACTACGCTATCCTTGCTGTGTACAAAGACTAGTCGCGAGCCGAACAACGAGAGTACGCTAAAACATCTACAGTGCCTGCTGTGTGTCACTTCACGCTACTTTGTCACGTTTTTCTCTGAAACAGTCAATTTCTCTGAGACAGTCAATTACTCAATGACAAGCATAGTGGTTGGTTATACTCAAATATCTACTCAACAGCAGTGACGAATATACTTGGAAGAAGGTTCACGCAACCCACAAGCTTTTGCAATCGCACATGAACCAGAGCCTTCTTATTCCTCTTTGCCCAGCCATCATGCCAGGGAACCTTGGCATTGTTGACGACCACTTCTTCAGCGTCAACCAGGATGACCAGAGGCAGATGATTCACACGTTCTTGTTCAGTCTGCAGTGCGGCATGTGGTGATGCAATTGTTGAGATGGCAAAGCCAGCACGCTGGCTAGCATCATAGTCGAAGTGGGTAAGCCAGCACGCTGGCTGCCATTGTCCAGATGGCAAAG
>CAXAMN010025317.1:374745-471717 GCA_963970005.1 Durusdinium trenchii | reverse complement strand
GAAGTGGGTAAGCCAGCACGCTGGCTGCCATTGTCCAGATGGCAAAGCCAGCACGCTGGCTGCCATCATAGTTGAAGTGGGTAAGCCAGCACGCTGGCTGCCATTGTCCCCTTACCAGCAGCCCAAATGCTCACGACGATGAGCTGGGCTGTCACCGCTTGGCCGCCGGTGGGGGGTTTGGGAGGCCGCATCGCACACAAACACCCACACACTCCCTCAACTTCCACGAACGCACACATACGCAGACTCCTTTCCACACGGACATGGACACACGCACAGAAACCCACACACTACCTCAACTCACTCGACTTAACACTTCTCACTACACACTTACCGGATAACTCGCACTCTGATTTCCTACGTGATGAAAAATGCTTTCGGGCCACTCGTCGTCTAGTTTTTTTCAGTTTTTTCGTTTTTTTCAAAAACATTGGACTAGAGCAGGTTTCTTATTAGTGCCTAGCTAATTACAACAATTTCATGTCCTTAGCCGAGACACAGGTGTCGTAGCTGGCCAAATACATTGGAATAGTGCAGGTTTCATATTAATTGCTAGCTGATTAGACTAATTTGGGAGCTGTCGTAGCTGGCAAAATAGATTGGAATAGTGTAGGTGTCAGAGAAAGTCCTACGTTAGCAGAGAAACAGTAAAGAGAAAGAGAACCAGCACAGGAGGCATATATGATTGGTTAGAAGTTCAGATTTGGTGGCGCGGGGGGGGGGGGGGGGGGGGGGCGCTGCGCCCCCCCCCAGTAGCACACCAGATCCAAAGGTTAGAAAGCAAACAGATGGAAAAGCAAAAACAAAGAGAGAAAGGAGAACAGCTGCCAAAGCAGAAAAGCAACAAAAGCAAAGAGCAGAAAGACAAAAACACAAAAAGCAGAAAAGCAGCAGAAGCAGAAAGGCAGCAAAAGCAGAAAAGCAAGAAAAGCAGCAGAAGCAGTAAAGCAGCAAAAGCAGCAGAAGCAGAAACGCAGCAAAAGCAGAATCCGCAAAAAAACAAAAACAAATATATATATCCGGAAAAAAAACCAACAACGCCCCTCCTATATATAATATATACATATATGATCTATACCTGGATGCTCACGCGCAAAGGCTTCAGATGTCCAAAGGTCAATACTTCACATCTCCATCGGTCCCTCCGCCCAGAAACCCGGATCTGATGAAGACGGCCCGTGTAGATCTCCACCTAAACGGCGAACCAGGGACGAAGCAACTGGTGCGACCTTTCCCAAGGCGAATTGAGGTATAGGGGATGACACTCAGATGGCATCTGGCGCATAGAACAAACAAATCGCATTCCAAAGGCATTTTGCGAATGCCATGTGAGTGTGATCCCCTACCAATTGGACAATGAATCCCCAACCAACCGTGAACTGCAAATGCCCATTATCTGCAAATTAGGTGGCCCCAAGCTACGCATGTAAAAGCCATGTTCCTTCACTGTGAGCCTGAAAAAAAGAAAGGTCCATCAAATCAAATAATATGTGGACCTCACATCCTAAGCATCCTCTGTTCCTGTTCCAACATTTTGATGAGACACGCGATAATTGGCAGAAACTGGTGAGCCCTCGGTGGTAATGGTAGGAGGAAGAATGAAGGAAACTTCTTACATCTTCTGGCGATACCCTGTTCCTTCTCTGGCCCACGTTGCCAAAGGCTTGTAAAACTGGGACCTTAACATCCTGCTGCGAATACTTAGCTGGGCTTCGTGCAACCAAATCCGTTTGAGGTCTTTTCAAGTCTTTGACAAAGAATGTCTTATCGCCCTTTTCCTTTCTGAGCATCTCTGCGAAACCTCAAGGCAGGCATCGCGTGTTCGATCTCAGTGCGAGTGAAACGCTGCATCCACCATGGTTTATGGGGTGCTCATCTTTGCATCGCCTTGGTGAACCAGTTGACGCAAACAATGCAAAACCAACAAGCAAAAGGCAAATTGTTCCAGATGTTTTGTTTAATCGACCTAAATTTGGAACCAGGAACCCTGGTTCCTGATCTAGGTAGTCTTTTATATACTGAGGATTCATCGCTATTATATGCCACTACATGCCACTGCAGTATACACAAGCTCTCAGGAGCAAACATCGATGGCTCCCCTGAACCAAATTAGATATGCCTGAATCGGCTACAGGGAGTTGTATCAAATAACCCTTGTGAGTAATCACATATTGAAAATCATGCATCAAACCTTGAACAAAGACATCCTCTGCCTCTGCCTGGAAGAATGTGAAGAGTTGTCTCACCATCTCTCACAGGTCGAGTTGACCCACAAGGTCCCAAGAAACTCCCTAGCAGCAATGGCTGGTTGTCTCAACACCGGCAACACCATCAGACCCGACACTCAGCAGAAATTGTCATAGACTTGTCTGATCTCTGCTGGAAAACCCCCCAATGAACATCACAAATTAGTATGAATTAATTATTATGAATTCCATTTGTTATTGTCATAACTATGCGGTTCCACATGTATACAAATCCACATGTAACCAGCTACAGCTACAGTTTGGTTTTGTACTGTTACTTATAGTTTTCAACAAAGGGCCCCGCTTCAGTAGCGGGTTACGGAGGATCTGATTGAAGGAATCGGGAAGTCCTTGGACACAGAAACTGGCCCAAAACATCACAAGCAGCAAGAAAACCCGATCTGCACATTCAAAGCAACTGACTCTTATAGTGCCATGTAGGGTCCTCTGTGTTTTTCTTGGGAAAGGCCCCACCCTCCTCACACCCACAAAAAAAGGCGGCCCAGACCAGGCGAGACGCCAATTCCTCTGGGGTTCGCATATTCATGCAGTGGCATCACGGTCCCCGAGATGGGGTTCCGCACATGGGCCTCGCGCACGATGGTGGAACTATTCTGGCTCACACGATCGTGCCGCACCGCGTTGGCCACACCCAGGTCGTAGACATCCTGAGTGCAAGTGGCAAAGGCAGCGGCAAGCTGGTGCCAAAATCTACAGTTCATAATACCTCATCAATGCAAAATAGGTTCCAAACTCTCAACACACGACATGTTTCAATATGCATTACAGTATATAATAACCCTGGAAGTCCTCGACCATTTTTATTATAGAGGTTGCGCGACGACCATTCTTGTAATGTAGGCTGTTGCCCTCGGCCATTTTTGTCAAAGAACCTACATTGGCAACCTGTTGCCGCTACAGGTGACTATGTGACCTGGCTCGAAGGGGCCAAAGTTGGGGTTCTTGAGAGGATGTTGACATGGACAACGTAGATCAAACTCACGTCCCTCTTACATTGGACCAGCATCTTTGTAAGTTTCACTAGATCGGTCCCTACATTCCACAGTGGCTTCTCTGGCGCCAATGGTGGGATGTCCTTTGATCTGGATGGGAGTGGGGACCTTAACTTGAGAGCTTACATGGAAAAACATCTCAATATCTTATCCTGGGATCTATCTTCCCTGCCACCCTTCCTTCAGGTCCTATGGATCTATGGGCAAAAGAAAAGCTTTGCTTCGAGGCAATCTTGTTAGTGATGCATGTGCACCAAAGGGTTTTAGGGTGAGTGGGAACAAGCATGGACTAGCCACAGCTGCCGAGGAGTGCTGCAAGAATCTGAAGATATCCGCAATGCTGCTCAATTTGAAGGCGGCTATGAAGATAGATCTAGAGGCGAGGCCGCTATAGGTCGAGGACTTCTCAGGGCTTCAAGGCTAGGTGCAAAGGTCCGATCAGTGTTCAGCGGTGTTCAGCCTATACCACCACTCCCCCGAAAAGGACTGACCACCTTTCCCAGTGTTCTGCAACATTTGATCTGTGATCATGACCCTTCCAACCCGGGACCTCGTGGCCCAATTGGTCTTCAAAGACCGCAACCTTTTTGCATTTTGTTTTGGCGCGCTGGCTTCGACTGGCGGCCATGGATGGCAGCGCGACTGATGCTCTCGACCTGCTCAAGGCAGGCAGTCAATCGTTGGCAGGGGTCACGCATAAAATAGGATACCTGAGAACCGGAGTGGACTGATCCTTAGAAGACCCCTCTAACAGGCTTTCTACACGGAGCTGGTGATGCAGAGTGGATTTGTGCGACGGCGGCAAAAACTATTGAGGACTAGGCTGAAAATGAAGGATGGTGACCGGAGCGCCACTTGGTTGATTGATCAGTAGCTTGATCATATGTTGAATGGGTTGATTGGATCTGCAATGAGCTTGGTTGCAACCAAAAAAAATGAATGAAGACTTTGTCTCCAATTGAGGTGCCCAGATTCGCCTTTGTCTTGAGATACTCTGAGAAAGATACCATTCAAGAAGCAGAGGCCGAACTTTGAAGGGCACTGACATTATGTAAAAATCAGCCGAACTATTTATGTCATGTGATGTTTGCAACCCCTCTGAGATGCAACAAGAAGTGAACTATCTCTTTCTGGTCGAGTTCCTTGCGCAGTTCGCTGGTGGTTTGCCAGCGGAATCCACTATGAAGGACCACAGCCCCCAAGAAAAACATTATGTCACCTGATCAGGTTGGCAATGAATGATATGCAAAACAATTAACTAATGTGTAACATAATATTATAGAATTCTGTGCATGCCTGGCGGCAGGAAGCTCTTACACACGTGTCCGAGCACTACAACCTCAATCCTGGCTTTGAGTCTCACAGGGAACATGCTGCATCTAGGTGGCAAAGTGTTGTAGCATGTGTCAAGTGCGCTGTGTATGGTGGGGCATCTTTAGTGCGATTAAGCTCAGGGATGGGCTGAGCTAGAAGCTGGGACACAAAGGGCTATGGCAGCATACTGTATGACAAGATTTCAAAGGAATCCGAACGCCAGGACTGGACTGCCTATGAACGAAAATCGCACATCGTGCACAATTCCAAAAAAAATATTGTTTGCAGTTCCTAGACCAACATTTTTTCAGGACGAAGGACTCCAAGATGGCACAGCTGAAGGCTATAATCCGAGCTTCGTTGGAGGCAAGCTCACATGGACATGGTACCAACCAAACAATTCGACATCTAAAAAAATGTGTTGCATTTTGAAAAGCTGGTGAGGCCGTGGGGCAGCTGACCCTTGATGGCAAAAAAGTGGCCACCAGAGGCCGATCAAGATCCGTTCAGGACTAACAGGGATAACAAATGTCTAACAGTTGTCTCACGGTGTACTTAAACAATCTTAAGCACATTGGTGAGGAGTTTGATGCCCAGCCAAATGACAATGCTGATGGGGAAGGTGGAGGCAATGATTCTGGGCTTGAGTGAAAATCATTCTATGAGTTCACGATGATTTAATTCACATAGATTTCAACGCATAAAATGATCCAGTCATTTTGTCATGCTTGTCATGTGTGCGTGCATTATACCTACGAGGTATATGATCATACGCACTAATCTGTCAGGCCCAAAGAAGAAAAGCAAACAAGAAACCCAGCACCCGGACAACCTTGACACCTTGCCCATGAACCTCAACGACCCAGTTGAAGATTTTGGTGAGGAAGAAGACCCGGCTGCTGATGACCCGATTGAAGAGGTCAGTGACAGTGACATGGAGAATGAGGATCAGCAAGGGCTAGAGGGCAACGAAGAGGACAATGCAGCAGAGGATGCAGAAGTTGAGGTTGGGGAAGGAAACGCCACAGAACATTATTCACAGGAGGAGCAGGTTGGACATGGACCTGAACCTGGTGAGTCTCAAATTGCCGAACACGTTGAGGACTCTCAAATGCCTTACGAAGACTGTGAAGACTCCCAAATGCCTCATGAACAACAACACTGTGAAGACTCCCAAATGCAGTTGCCCCATGATGCTGAGGAGGAGATTTTGGACGACCAGGAAGAGCAAGAGCAGATTGCAAAAACAGACTGCAAAGGTGAGAAACAACATGAGAAGGAGTTGAGCGTGGAGGTTCAGGACAGCCAGGCTGACGAGCCTGAGGAAGAAGAAAAGGTGGCAGCAGAAACACAACAAGATGAAGTGGACTCTGGAGATGAAGGGACACAAGCTCACAAGGTGGGGAGTCCTTTGTGCAAATTGCACGCAAAAACAAATATTGACAAATTGATACATGCCAACTAATTCATTCTAGATCAAACTGCATTGTGTCTTTCAGGACGAAACTACTTTGACAAAGGAGGAGCCCAAACATGATCCAAAGATCTTGGCGAAGTCCCAACAATTGATGAAGGAGCTCTACAAAACGAGGAAGTTAGAAGCAAGCAACGATGACGTCCTACAGGACAGAGCCTCATACCAATTAAATTTTTGGACCCGACCCCGGACCCTTTCAGATTTCAAGCGTGCATGGTTTTAATTCTATTTTTTAATATGTGTTCAATTCAACCTGGTTGCTCTTGCCATGTGAATCCCCAGGCACAAAAGAAGATGCGCCAGGCAAACCGTGAAGCTGAAGAGGAGGGGGATGATGTAGAAGATGAAGATAGAAAAAATGCGAGAAGAGGAGGAATCCAATGAGGACAAGGTGCGCAAAGGAAAGGGGCGAGGACGTGGAAAAGGAAGAGGAAAAGGGAAAACAGGGCAGCCCAAAGCGAAAGCAAAGGCAAGCACCAAGCCCAAGGCCAAGCCACGTGCAAAAGGCAAGGCAAAAAGGGATGATGAAGCTGACAAGCACGAGGAGGTTGAAGAACAGGTTGAGGAAGATATGGATGAATTAGACAAGGATGATGAGGAATTGCACAAAAGACGACTGGATGCTGTGGAGGCCACGTTGGATATGGTGGAGCACAAAAAGCGTGAAATCGAAGCGCTTGAGAAAGACATCTCCCGGATTGAAGCGATGGCCGACATGGAGATTGCGAAACGAAAGGCTGAGAGAGTGATTGAGAAAGAGAAAAAGCGAAAAGCTGAGGATGGACCAGCCTTGACAGCGTCTGTGAAGGGGAAGATCCAAAGATCTATGTCAAAGTGGAGCCCCAAGAAACTTCATGAGCACCCTGGAAAGCGCGATGAACATGCATCGTCATCTGCTGCTGCACCCTCGAAGGCCCGCAAAAAGCCAAATGTTGTCCGCAAGATTGACTTTGAAGAGGAAATCAAAAAGCTGGAGGATTCTGAGAAGGACAAGCCAAAGGAAGGGGCTGAAAAGAATGATTTGGACAAGGTGCATGCATGTTCCGTGGGTTTCTATCCGGTGCTGTAAAAACTGCTTTAAACACATTCAAAACAGAATGTTGCTGCTTTCCCATCCTAGATGTTTTTCCCGTAGGAGGTGGGCAAGGCTGCAGTGCCAAAGCAAAAACCAAAGAGGGTGCCAAGAGGATCTAAGTCCCAGGACAAGACGGACAAGACGACTGAATCTCGCGCGTCAGCATTGGACCCTTAATTGAACTATGCGGTATCAGCCAAAACACCCTAACTACATATGTGTGGATGTGTGTACCAGTCTGTTGTGTCATGTGCAGTTGATGGCCAACCTGATCTTCTCATTCGTCTCGTTTCTATCGCTGAGGAAGTGGCTATGAAAGATCTAGAAGCTGTGGCTGAGAAAGATAAGGAGTTCTTCCACTTCCCGGAGCCCGCGGAAAATGCCTCGGATGGGTCGACGATCAGGAAGCCATTGTCTCAGCCTGCGCTGGCTCGCTGGTCACTCTCTAGCGCTCCCAGTTCTGGGTTGGTGCATTTGGTGCATTTTGTTTTTGGTGTCAATCCATCCACCCAGGTGCTTCACACTCTATGCCCCAGAAGGGTTGACAAGTGTTGATGAAGATCGGCTCTCAAGCATTGGTGTCCAGCCAAGCCCTTACATTCTGCATGCATGTTGTTGGTCATACGTCCCTGTCCAAGTGCTGCTTCAAATTTCCATGGACTCATGAACAACTGAGGGCCTACACCCGATCCTGGTACGTTCGTCCAGTGACCAACAACCGGGTCCTACGGATCAACGAAGCATTGGGGTTGGCAATGAAAGCCTCTTGTCTCATAAACATGCAATGTGGCTTTGAACGCATGCATGCGGGTTGAGCAAAGGTCAATGCAAAGAATGAGGGCGTTTCGATTGCCTGGGCAAAATATGCAGGGCCTTGGAAATCGTATGGCACTTACAAACAAAAGCAATATGACACACTAATATTATTTGTATATTCTTGCTCCTGAGATCTCATGAGCATTGCACACACCGGGACCCCAAACCCACGGCACCGTGTCCACCTGAGGTGGGGCCTTGCAAAGGTGGTGGCTGGATGGGCTCCCATCAATGGCTCGCCTACAACACCGCCGAGCTGAGAGTTGCGATTGCCTAGATTTGTTGCAGCTCACGTGCTTTGCAAGTGCAGGGCATCTAGTTACTTCTCCATACTTCTCAACATAAGATGTGCTTTTTTGTTTTGGAAACTGTACCCGCTTTTGATGTGTAGCACGTACAGTGTGAAGGGTGAGCTGTGTTTCAACGGTGGCTGTGTGTCTACACACAGTGTGGGGGGGGAGGCTGAAACGATTCAGCTTACTTAGTTGACCGAACCCGACGAGAAACAAACACCGACTGAGATGTAGAGCTCAAAGGAAGGTTCTTGCATGTTCATGCAGTGGATGTTGCAGTCATCTTGCACCCATCTTTTCCAACAGTTTTCTCAAGCCGCTCGTAGCTGCCTGAACTTGGGCAGCTCTTACCCTTCTAAACCTGATGGGCTTGGAGTTGACCAACCGCCAAGTGGCGCTCTTCCTTCTACTTGGAGGGCCTGTGGGGTTGAGCCTGGATAAATTATTTGGAACTAATATGATGAGCACGTTCTTTTTGTCAAATGGTTCATGTGCCACGTCATGTGCCTCCCAGGATTCACATCGTGGATTATATTGCACAACACCAGATTGGTTCCCGGGCAAGAACCTTAAAATTATCCACTTGCTATACCTGGGGTGTGTGTGGGTCCTGCCAAAAAGACCTAAGGACCTTGCAGCTCTTGATCTATTTGGAGGTCAATGCTCTGTAACTGATGGCTTTGGTTTCGGGCTTATTTCACATCAACGTCCAAACATGAGTTTTGAACAAATAAATAAGAAGGTGTCCTGGAAACCAGTTGAGGCAACTATGGAGGTGAACCCTTGAAAGTGGCGTCTTTTGATATCCAACTTCGTGGGGTAGATCAAGGAGATGAAGGAAACATCCTGACAACGTGTAACTCTTAGTTTAGCTTTGCTACCCAGCAAGTATTGATCAAGGGCAGGTAGGGTCATGAGATGTCATGTTCCAGGCCTGGCTTCATTCGCTTGGCTATGATGGTTCTACGTGTGCAGCAGGGTGGACTCATCCATGCGGGACCTCCATGCAGCTCCTTCGTCTATATCAACTCCCATACACATGGGCGGAATCACCGACGACCACTGGGCCTCGCATCCATTCGAAAGTACGTGGCGCAGGCCAATCGGTGACCTGTTGCAAGCGATCATTGGTGTGTGTGTGTGTGTGCAATGGATCGATCCTAGCTAGACATGGTCACGTCTGTATCCGATAATCCACCTCATGGGCCCCAACTAAGGATTACAGCAAGAATGGTTGCGCTATTGTTATTGGCCTTGGTTCGGGGATGCTTTTTCGCCATCGAGCAACCCACCAACAGCTTCATGATCCACTTCCCATACATCAAGTTCCTAAAATTGGCAGCCGAGAAAGTTTACTATTGGTTTGAAGTGAACTTGCATCTTGGCCCAACTAATTGTTGGGTGAATGGATTTGGATTTTCATGAAAAGAAATGCAGTGTCCTATACTTGCTAACAGCTGAGTGCAATGGGAGTCTATGGCCATGATTTTATGAAACCTACACGGGTATTTGGTGTTGCGTTCTGACCTTAGTTCAGAAGAGCTGTAACTGCGTCCATACGCACACATTGATCAATAAGTATTAGATATAGATGTGTTTAGTTGCACTGACCGAGTCCATGGATCTATGCCTTGAAGAAGCCTGTATCGGACAAGTTGAAAAAACATATCAAGAAGAACCAGAAGAGGCTGAAGATGGTCGTGCGAAAACCCAATCGGCGCACAGGGAAGATCCAAGTGTCCCTGCCTTATTGATGTTGTGGTCAAGTTTTGCATGAGAGCAAGACCTCAAAATCCTTGTTCTGATTTTCTACTTGTAGATCATGATATCAGGACAGGGGGACCAGCTATGAAGCAAAGTGCTGTCTACCCACGCCTTTATGGAAAGAAGGTAGCGGAACTTCACCAAAAGTTCTTGGTGCCTCTACGTGCAAATAATGCATGGTTTAGAGAGTAGTGGAGCGTGTTCAAATATATATATTCCAGCACCCACGCCCCAACCTGTGTTCCCAGGCTTCTGGCTCCACCGCTCCATCGTCGTTGTCCTCTCGTGCACGGAAGTTGGCTGATGCGCTTGACCGCGATAATGCTTCTAAGCCTATTCTCCAGGCCTTTTCATTCCAAAGTTAAAAACATGTGGGGTGGATGTGAGGAAAAGTCTTGTGGTTCATGAATGTTTTGAACTGTGGATGAGGCACCTTATCGATGGCGTCATCTTGGCTTTCATGAAATCAACAGGTTTCTTGCCAAGGAAACCGCACAGGGCCACTATGAGCCCAATTTAGATTTGGAGGAACCTATTTAGTGGAGGTGGTCATACAATGCCACTAAAGGGGATCTGGTCGTCAGAGGAAGATAGGATTGATAGAATCTTTGGACAACTACATTTGTGAACAACCCACCAGTCCTCAAAAATGAGTGTTTGTACTGAAAACCTCAATCGAAGCAGTTTGTGCCCGGATTCTTTAGACCAGCGAGCCCTTTCAGCTAATTCGGGTCCTGATGGATGGGACAGGATTCCACGTAGCCAAAGTGCCTGCCACCGTGTATGTCTACACGGACATGGGTATGGTCCAGAAAAAAAACATAGCGTGAATGAAGCGTGAAACAGCGTGAATAGAACGTGAACGCACATTTTTGTCCATGAACGCCCATTTTTTGTACGTGAACGACCGAACCCCCAAAAATCCACAAAAAAACACCATTTTTTACTTTTGTGTGAATGTGGAATGGCTATGGTCGTTCGCGTGCGCTGAACATGTGATCATTCTTACTGCTGCTCAACAATGTGTAAATTATGATGTTTTTGTTTTCTGCTGCCGTCCTTGATTTGTGCAGGTCACCTCTGTAGGAGACTTGGTGGGAGTAGGCAGCACGGCTTCCCAATGTCTCGCAAGGGGGGAGGGGATGATGTGGTGTCAGCTGCTCTGGCACGCGCCGCTACCCGGAGCAAGCGGATGGCAGAGCTTGATGGAGCTGGTCAAGCACAATTGTCTGAAGATGTGACGGCTGCTGGCATCAGGTGAGGAGTGATATAGTGCACCAGCATGAATACCAGTTCACCTGTGCAATATATGAGTATCGATCGACCTAAATCGAACTAGATACGTTTATTGGCAGGCAAGATGATCTCAAAAGGTTGAGGCGCATGAACACAGCTACAATCAATCGAGGCTTGGGGATTTTGCTTGATGAACTATATGCTGCCAGTTTCTTTTTGCGCCTTGCATTTGCAGTGGCACCAACTGCTGCTTCATCACATTGCCAACGTGACAGGACTTTCAAACGCAACCACTGTGAGAGCTTCAACACCTGAAGTTGCAAAGAACAATGCCCGAATGAAAGCTTTGCGTGAGAAGGAGGCAAAAGCGGCAAAGGCAAAAAAACGATGCAGACTTGGAGACACCGCCCTGTAAAGCAAAAGGACCAATGACCAAGACTGATTCTGCACCAAAAATGAAACAGCAAGCTCGAAGCAATGAGGCGGCAGTGGCAACTGAAAAGGCGACTGCAGCCAAAGCAAGGCCAGCAAAAGCTACAGCACCTGTGAAGCCTGTGCAGCCGCCAATGAAGGCTGAGCCTTGTGCAACACCGTCCGCTCGCATCAAGCGTTCTGAGAGTGATGTCGCGCATTCATCACTTGCTAAAGCAGTGACAGGTAGCCTGACTCGAGGCGTGACAGCTGATATCAGTGGGACTGGTGACAAGAAAGACAAGGAGGTGTCATCTAGTGGGAAACTTGTGAAGACAAAGACTACTGACCATGGCAAGAAGGACACTTGTGATGCTTCTCAGGGAGAGCCGGAGGACAATGAGGACTCTGAGATTGATGAAGCTGCGGTGGAGAAAGCAAGGCTGAAGCGGGTGAACCATGCGAGATTCATGCGATTCTCTAGATCGCTAAAGAGTGCCTGGGCAGCATTTGACTCAAGAAGGGCAAATCTGTTTTGGGACTCAATGATTTTGAAGGAGTGAACATTACTCCCCGTGTTTTGTTCAAGAATGCGGTCTCGCGTTGACTGTTGGGTTGTGAGGCCAACTGTTGAGAACAAAAATTCAAATTGCTAGCTTCTATTGCATTGCTGATGAACTGCTAGCCAATATATCATGTTTTTCCTGGACCTGCTACGAGGCAAAGCTACACCAAAGGTGATTCGACAGAAAGGGGCAGAAGCATTTAGGTGTGGCCTGTCTGCATCTGATCTTCATATTAAAAAACTCTGTGTTTAACTGTCACTGTTTGCAACACATGCAAAATCATGCAAAGGTTGGCAAATACGAACATTGTGGAGTTGATAAAACTCAGGTACACCACGTCTTCAAGTGCTGTACGAACAGTGGATCAGTTGTGAAGGAGTGTGGTCGCAAAGTGCATATTACTTGCGACTGCAAAGCAAAACGACACACAGACGGCGTGGATGCCGCCAGTGGCTCACCTTTGACCAAATTGCTCAGCGATATGGGAGCATTGAAGTGGCACGCAAGATCACAGAAGCAAAGCTGGGTGACGAACAAATCAAAGCAGAACAAGTCAGAGAACACCCAGATGCTCCAGAAACTTTCCAGCACTGTTTTGCAGGGTGCACATTTTTCAAGACAAAGGCAGCTGTGTGACAATCAAATTGTTTGGATTTGTTTGATTGATTAGCAACCTGAATAAACCTGACGCATCTCAGCCCAGGAAGTGCTACAGTTCCTGGTGTGGGTAGAGGATGCCGAATCCACGGAGGAAGACGAGATCATCGACAAGTTATTCGAAGCAGTCGATAACAGCGATGGTGAGGGCCGCGGACGTAGGCGATCCAAGAGCAACAGGCGCAAGAACAAGAAATCCCACAAGAGCAAGAAGAGCAAACGGAAGCGATCCTCTTCTACGTCTACCTCATCTTCTTCATCGTCTTCATCGTGCAAGAGTACTTCTTCAGAGGTGTGTATGCTAGCATGCATGCAGTGATTGATCTTGAATTGGTTGGGTGGTGTGTCAAAATGAATGAACGGCCAAAGTATGCATATGCCACGTGACTATATGTTGTATAGTTGTTGTACGTACACTATACATTCATTAGACTGGATTTGCATCGATCTAGTGCAGTCTGTTTGCAAAGCCGGTCCTGCAGAAGAAAAAGTCCAAGAAAGCAAAAGGATGCAAAAAGGCAAAGAAGGTGAAATCGAAAGGAAAGAAAGACAACAAGAATGACACTGGATCTGAAAAGAGTCCGGCGGTAGAGCCAGAAGAGACTGAAAAGGATCGGCTGAAGCGAGAGAAGAAAGAGCAAAGTGAGAAAACAAAGGCGGAGGAAAAAAAGAAAAAAGAAGCTCTGAAGTCTGTGCTCACGAAGCCAAAACAGGCTGGTTGTACATGTATGCATGCATGCACACATGCATGCATGCATGTGGATTGTCGCTCACAAACAATTTGATATGATAATAAGAGCATGTCAATCGGCGCAGCGTCTGCAAATTCGAGTGTGTGCATCCAGGTGCTTAGCAAGCTAAGTTCTACCATCTCGAAGGCTGCCACAATGGTTGGAAGGGCTGATAACATGTCCCAAACTCAATTTTTTTAACACACATAGTTTTGCAAAGGTTTGAGATGAATTTCATGAATCATGTGCATGTGTGATTTGGCAGTGGGTCAAAACTAGTTGGGGCTCCAGGCTCCAGGCTTTTAGTTTTGGCGTGTTTTGGCCCATCTCCATTTTGTCCCAGGTCTGACAGCCTTCGCGCCATCTTCCTTGGAGAGATGAAGCCACATCGAAGCAAGCTCGAGAAGGAACGATCTGCCCTGCAGCGTGCCGTTGACGCAGCCAAGGCCAAAATCAGCTAGAACAAAGTGGTTGATCTACGTTTGGACTAGACTATATAGCTACAGTATACACTTTGGTGTAAATATATAATATGCATATGGCTGGTTTGCTCCGGCAGGTGGATGATGAAGAGCTTCTTCGGAACATGTCCACCACAGCAGAGGGGGTGATTGATGCCTTTTCCAAATTTTTGGCTGATAACAGTATGAAGTAGGGTAGTCTTTGATTGGGCTGGTGCGTCGTAGCCAGCTTGTGAGTGTTGGACCCCCGACCCGTGGCAATGTTCAGAACAATTGCTTTAGGGAGTTGGGGGTGTGGGGTTCATGTCCGGTGTATGGGGCAATGTTGGTACATTGAAACCGAACTGCCCTGCAAAGATGTCAACTTCTGACCCAACCTTGATATGGATGGTGCTCCATGCCCGGCCATGTGATGTGCACCAATGCTCACCTGCAGCTTGGCGCCAAGTCAGTTGACATGTGATTCAAACCTGGGGTGCCTAAGTGGCATGAGGATCCGAAGCGAGTCCCAAAAGTGTTCTTTCTGAGTCTTCGTGCACTGACTGTTCCTTTGGGGTGCTTGGTTCATGGCCATGCATGCAGCTAGCTTTGCTTCCAAAGACTGTTTTATGTTTCAATGCACGTTGGGCAGGTGGAGAACATCCTATTCAATTTCCCTATGTTTTGGAAGAGCAAGCCGAAAATGTAAGCTCTGGAGTTTCTTGGCTACTTTGGACTCACCAGCATAGGTTTCACAGGGCAACCTCAAAAGTTTCTGCAGTTGCCTGTTCTTGCAGTCATGGGACCGTCTGTCGAGCTGAGGCTATATCCACGACCAGGGCAATGAAGCAGATTCGGGCCCATGTCCGTGTGCCTTGGCATCGAAATCAAATGAGGATCGAAGTTGGTTGGCGGTTGGCTGGCATAAATCAATTGTACTGATCGATTAATGGTCTGATTCTAAGTGATGTGCTTTGGGCTGGAAAGGAAAGCCAATCAGCAGTGCATCCCGATAGCGCGCATCTTGGTGTAAAGAGTGGCTGGAACGACAGCAGGGACTTCTGGAAATTCATCGATGTACCATCGATGGAAACATAGCTGCATCAACTAGTACTATGTGCGTTTGAACTCGTTTAAACTTGAGTTGAAACCTCAACCCCATGCATCTACTGAAAAGGGATGGGAATGCCGTGTTTATTGTTCTTCCTTGGCCATTTGCCCAATTTGCGTTTGAGGCCCAACACACCATTGCAGTACCCATCAAAGATCCTAAACACGATGGAAAAGTTATTCTGGAGAACCAGCCAATCCTTTTCCCTCATGAAGTGCTGTCTTACCTGTGGGATTCAGTGAAGCTCTCCATTCCAGTTGAAGATGTTCGAAAGTTCTGGAGGGATGCACGAGCTGCGGGCGAACCTTGGTCACTTGAGACCACCGCGACTGAAGAGCACATTCCAGTTGCACTATACGGGGACGGTGCACGGCTCAGCACCGTGTACCAAACAGAGACCATCTTAGGGATATTCCTCAGCTTACCTCTTTTTCGCCCACGCAGCGTTCGATGCTCGAGATTTTTGCTGTGGAGCTGCGAAAAATCCAAGTGCTTCAAGAATCGCACTGTAAACAAAGCGCTGAGGGTGATCACCTGGAGCCTGAATGCAGCATTTCATGGAACCTTTCCCAACGTTGATATGCAAGGGAATGTTCTGCAAAGGCCGGATGCTGGGAAGTGGATCATTTCTTGTGGCAAATCTTTCGCGGTCACCGAATTGAGAGGAGACTGGGAGTGGCACAAAATGCTATGGAGATTCCCGCAGTGTTCATGGAAAGCCAATACTGTATGCTACCGATGTCCAGCTCTAGCAACTTCCGACAATCCAAAATTGCTCTATCACTGTATTGACCGCAGCGCTGAGCCTTCCTGCATTATTGAACGAATGTTATAATTCGCTTTCCATCCATGTACCTGGTAGAGAGGGTGCCTACACGGGTTTTGGGATACTCCCCCCTTCTCAAGCCTTAGGTTGCACCCTAGAAGTCCAAAGCCTTTTGGCACAACTTAGCAATAATTAGAAATGAAACCATGAAACATGCTCTTTTGGGCCACCGGGCTACCTGATATACAGTATATCTTGTACCATCTTGTACCATTCGCTCAATTTCCCTGACACCTATATTAGGGTTCACCAAATTTGTCCATTTGTCACCAAAACGGTTGGAGGCTGTCAACAAGTCTTGGACTCCCAGGGTGAGTTGATGTGATCTAAGGAATGGCTGGATAAGGAGTTCACCAAAGAGGAGTTCGTTGCAAAACGGATCCCGGACAAGAACATTTGCCGCTTTGGTCTATATAGTTCGTTGTACCATGTATAGCGACTTTGAGATGGAGATTGTTTTTAGTGGGATGGAAGACACACGGTTGAGGTCCACTTCTAACTCTCGAAGGTTGGCATCCTGGGACAATAAAGACTTGCAGCATGCACACACTGAACCTGGGCATTATGTTCAGTATCAACGGCGGGTCTTTGCCTCCTGCTATGTATACAACACTTTTGACTTTCCTCTATGCCTTTGAGTTAGGCTTTCATGTAGGGACAGCACAATAAAATAGCTACAAACTTGTTGGAAATTAGTCTTCAGTTGTTGCCTGGAAATCATTGCATCCAGGATGCTCAGCAAGCCAATCCCAGCCAATCCAACGGCCAAGGTGTTGAAGAAATAGAGGTTCACAGCCTTCGATGTAAACAACGGTTGATTTGGATCTCTAGTATATTTGGATCTCTAGATGTCTGAGCCCTGGGGGGGTGTTCTTCAGCTGTAAGGGTGTCTTTTTTAATCAAGAATTCTATAGCTCAGGAAAGTCCAAAGCAACTTAGGAAGATCCTCTGTGACGAGGTTGCCTTTTTTTGGCGGTGGAAGCTTTCAAGACCAATTGGATCAGGCCTACGCTCACTTCAAAGGGTGGTGTGTTCAAAACCGGGTTCACCATTCACAACCTCCTTTCAAGACGAAGATGGAGCCTTGTTGAGGAGACAGATCTGGAGATTTCTAGAACTGTTTTGGATTGGTTCCCCAATCAATGTCATAGGCATACGGGCACGTGAGTCATGATTTCGAAGTGAAACCTAGTACTTTTTTTCTTCTGCTCCCACCCACAACTGAAAATGCCATAGGATGATTGTCCAAACTCCCCTTACGAACATTATAATATGAGTGTAATTCATAACAGTACCCGTAGCTGGGTTTGCCACTCAGGTAGAAAAGAAAACTGGCGATATTATGCTCACAGTCAAAGCGTGGAATGGGAGGATTATTCTGCAGTGGCTCTCCAGTGTATTGCAAACAGTGGTTCAGTCGGGTCGACATCCTCACAATGACAGGTTGCACTTGGCATCCAGTATGATGTAGCTTGGTTCGTTTCAGGATATGTTGGATATACAAAAGACTTTTTGCAACCTACATGCACATGAGAGTTATCTTTCTCGGCCCTTTCTTTGTATTCCAATTCCCGGTGCCTTGTCTTCACGATCTCAGGACTGCGTTGACACGCTTCTTCTGGCTTTCCGAAGCCCATGGCCGCGAGTTGCAGCTCGACTGTGCACGAAAGACTGATGTAGCTAGTGTATTCATGAGGGGCGCTCTTCTGATGACTTTATCGAGGCCACCAACTATTGCGCACACAATGTGGGAGGAAGGCATGTTGTTCTTGGAGCTCTACAAGAGCCCGCAAATACTATCCGTCAGGCTCCGATTAGTTTTGAAGGTGTCGATCATGTTTAATAAAACATGAGCTTGCACGCAAGGCATGCAAGCACCTGCAAGTTGGTTTGGATTGGGCCAGGATGTCAAAGCAGCAGTTCTTGATGAAACCGAAGCATCATGTGCCCTATTTGCAATTGGGTCACCTTGCAGGATACACATTGATGTGTCACACCAGGTTGTTTGATGGGGCCATGTTGATGAACAACTGAGATGTTTGCCCACCTCGTGTGGGACACAAAGTTCTACAGAGCCTTGCCTGCCAATCACCCCTTGCTATCTCTCTTTCTCTCTCTGCACCTATGTGTGTGTGTCACCTTGAGTGGACATGATGTATAAACCAAAGTTCACCTGCCATTGCCTGCCATGATATCCGAGGAAAGAACCAAAGGTTCTGGCATTGTTTCTGCGATGAGGATGGAATGCGATGGCTCAAGCGCCACTTGGTGTTGCAATGTGTTACATTGCTGGCTTGCTGCCATAGATCATGAGGAAGCATGTGCGTGTGTGCGTGTTTGTCATTCTGGGCATATAGCTTTCTACGATTTATCTATTCTTGAAACTAAGAAGTGGGAAATGGTGCATCTGCAAAGAATAGGGCCAAATGGGTTCTGAAGTGTGGAAAGCTTCGAGTTCGATCGATGCGAAACAAAATCGCACAGCTTCTTGGCGTTTTTGGCTGCTTTTGCGCACTTGAATGTGTTTTGGGGGGTCTTTGGATTGTTGGGAACTTGAGGTTGATGCGATCTTCACGGTCCAGACTTTGACCATCATCTTTTGGTGGAAAAAAATGATGCTGCACCCAGCTGGGGCATGTGCAGATTTGGAAATGCTCTAATGTAGGTTACCACGTCGACCATTACAATAATGTAGGTTAGACTTGTAGGGATAAGATATAAAATTAATAAGTGATTGAATATGTCTTAATTGCATGATGTATGGGCCGTACACACCGGAGAAAATGCAAGCGAACGATGCTTCCCACCTGGCGTTCTTCACGGTTTGATTGTGCCTCTGTCAGGTATCAAAGTGACAAGCCTACATTGACCCAAACCACCCCAATATACATGGCATACATGGAGTGTCTGGGATAGGGCTCAAGGTTTTGACGTGCTCTTTGTGTCTTTTTCGGACTGTCTCTTCGATCCTCTTCTCACCCGAATCGCACCCTGTCCCCCCAGTACTCCCCTGCAGATTAACATGGAACCCCCAAAACCACTGGGTGGGTCTTCGGAACACGGTCTTCCACCACCGGTCAATTCTCGGGTTCCATGTTCGTTTGCGGGAGAGTAAACCTCTCTTCTCTCATCTTCTCTCCTCCCCCAGTCATCCGGTGAGGCGCTAGGTTCCTGGGACCGCCAGTGACCGGGTTGCACCTCACGGGTTTCGGGAAGACCGCAGTGGGGATCAGCACTCCGCTGCCCGCCGCGCGCAGCGCCCGGGCGCCGTGGTGCTCCTCAGCCTGGGTGTGATGAGGGGCCCAGGCCCACAAAAAGACAACCAAGCCACAAACACGGATACTGAAGAGCGTGAAATGTTGTTCAAATTCCAAATAAAATCGTAAAAACCATGCAACATCAACAGACCTACTGTAGACCTATCACAAATCTTAGCTCATTGGTCATTCATCCCTGGCAGCATCAAACTCATCGCAAGACTGGGTCGTCTCGAAAAACTCGATGACACACGATGACATCCGTCGAAAAATCCACTACCTCTCCCCACAACCGGGGGTACCGTGGGGGGGGGTACTTGCGGGCGGCGTCAACCTCACTCAAGCCCCACTGGTAGCGCTGGTGGTCGACGTCCGTCGGAACACCGCTCCAAGTCTCTGGAATCTTCCGGTGCACCGCATGGCTCTGCAGCGCATAGCCAGGTTGGTCATCGCCCAGGTGCACGGTCACCGGTGGGATGAGCGGGTCGTTCTTGGGCTGGGGACCTGCCAGGTGCGGAGCGCCCAGGTCGATTGGATCGCCCAGGTGCATGAATTAAGGTGTTCTATAACTATATAGTCTTTCCTATAGTCTATTCTGTTGCATCCAGTGAGTGAAGGGTATGGACAGTTCATGGAAGTTTCCAGTTCGTGGAGATCATAACAACACATGTAGAGATCAATGAACTCTCGAACAAATGGCAAGGAAATGGATGTAAACGGGGAAAGGTGAAAGCACATGTAAAAGGCAAACTAGACCAAGCGGATATTTATTCGCTGTAGGACACTCGAATCCTAGGATGAGCTCCACAAAAGAGTTCTAGGATATGTATATATATATATAATAACTATTGTATATATATATTATAAATTATGATGTTTAGATAATTCCCGGATTATGAACCACTGGTTGCCTACTGATCACCGGATGTCTGGGAATCCGCACCATATCCTCTGTGGAAGCCTCTCCTTTGATGCTTCCGCACCCGGCTGCGCGCGGCTCCCACAGGCGCCTGGATCCTCGAAGCGGTCCCGCTGCTCGGTGCGGTAGTGGGTCACCGGTTTAAAGACTTGCTGCCGCAGCTCCACGACACCTTGTTCCGCCGTTGTTGTTCGGTTGAACCGGCGGTTGAACCGGCGATGGAAGCGGTGGAACGGGGGAGCTGGACAGGGGAGAGAGAAGCCTTTGGGGCATTTTGGGTGACAAGCATAGGGGGCTTGACTAGAATCTAGAATTTCCAAAGCAACTAAC
This sequence comes from Durusdinium trenchii, assembly GCA_963970005.1. NCBI lineage: Eukaryota > Dinophyceae > Suessiales > Symbiodiniaceae > Durusdinium > Durusdinium trenchii. Next base: position 451,235 of record CAXAMN010025317.1, on the reverse strand, counting down.
TGCAATGCAAAACATATATATATATAGATATATAGTTATAATATGTCCAGGAGGATTGAACAATCCCCGCGCTGATATGAAAAGCACCCTATAGAGTCCTAAGGAGCTTTATATGGGTACAACATGGTACAACATATGTTGCCATCGACATACATCATTCCGTTGATCTCCTCACCTGGATTCACCTGGACCGATTTGGGTATAGCCTCAAAAACAAACCACACCGCGCCCAAAGTATCCAAAAGTCTGTAGTGGAGCAAACTCAACATGTAGAACAGGAAATTGGGAATCTTGCATCTCAACAAAATCTCAGGTTGCCTTTCAAGAACTCGTGTTTTTGTCAAGAACCAGCCTTCTTTTTTTGGTGGGGTTGTTTGGGTGAGGTTGGTTCAGTCACCTGTGGTCACCTAGTCCCTCTTCAAAACCATCCACATCCCTCCACCAGCTCAACCTCTTGATTCCAACATGCACCGGGCTGCTCATATTCTTGTCCGGGGCATCACAGGTGGCATAGACCACTTCAGGATCCACGAAGGTGCTATGGCTCACAGAAGCCCCTCGAGTGTCCTGGAGCTCCAAACGCCAATCAACTCGGCGAGCTGTGGTTCGATCTACAGAATCCATATTATCTTGTTACACACCCTTAGGGGTGAGGAGAAAGAGTGCTTTCTCAACATCCGCACCCACATCGCTCGGCATCGCCTCGAATCTTTTTCCGGAGAATACATGGCCAATGAAATGGTGCACCCAGCGGGTCACTTAGCGGGTCTTTCCAGCTGTTTCGACCAGTTCTCGGAGTCGAACCCCAGCACCCAGGGTAGCTCTTGATGGTGGTCTACACCCCCTCAAATGGACCCTGAGACCCTGAGACCCGGGTCGAATGGACCCTGAAAGACTGTTTCCTCGGCCACTGGTTTGAAAAGGGTCCGTGTTAGTCACTGGCTTGTCTTCAGCGGGACTTTTGGACCATCCGAACTGGGTGGTGCGTCGCCATGGGCAGAAGTGCCGAAACCACCGCCAAAGTGAAGCAAGAGTGAACCTGGAAATGCATAATGCTGGAATGATTGCTGAAACCCTCTCGCCAAAAGAGTCCAAAAACTAGGGACACGTCTGATACGCCTCCCTGCAACTGTATGCACGTGCTTTTTGGATCTTGTTGGTTGTATTCTTTTCTGTGGTATTTGCAGTAGATTTGGATGTTGCTTGGAAGCAAATGATAGCACATGCATGCAAATGCAAAATTTAGGAAGCAAGTTGCAATACATAAAGGAAATTAAAGGACAACACAGTGAGTTACGTATCACTGCATCCTTACATCGCTACAAGCACATCCCCCACCTCCACACCCCCGACCCACCCAACAACCACACCACACCAAAATGTGACAGGAGTAAGGGCGGCGTATCTGCAGCCAAAAACAACAGTTGGCACATGTTGGCACCTGTTCCCATTTCAACTCTTTGTGAGCCCACCCCATGTCTATCACAAAGAATCCGATAAAACGAGCAAAATCTTCGCCATCTTGGCTCTCCCCTGTGGGACATCTCCTCGTCCCACTTCTGACAGCCAATGGCAAAGTGGGTGGCCTCGTGTAAGCGCTTCAATTGCGAGGCCTTCTTGCTGCAAATCACCTGATGAACGCCCAGGCCCGGTCCCGGTTGGCTCGGAGAAAAGACCAGAGATGGGCATTGTTCGAGGGGTGCCTTTTGAGCGGATATCTCATCGGTGTGGTGAGGAGGGAAGACATCGCAAACAATACTAAAGGTGCTAAAATCAAAGCAGGTCGATAGATCCGATAGATGCTGGGCTACATGGGTGATCTTTGGAAGCTTGGTTATGGCAGCTTATGCCATCTTATGCCTACACGGTTGCACCAGTTGTCCCTGCCCTTCTGACCGAACTGCTTGAACTTCTGACAAGAGCGAGGTTCTTCAAGCAGCTCCACTCTTTGGATTGCAGAATTTCCATTGCGCTTTAACAGTTTTGCGCTTTTGCTGCCCAAGGTTGAAGCCTTTGAGCATTCCCCACTAAAGTCAGATTAACCAAAGCCAAGAACTCAACCGGTCAGCACCCCACCGGTCAGCCGACCCGACTCTCCCCCGCCCCCGCCTCCTTGGAAGTGGAGCCCATGCCTCAGCCGCACCCCGTGAACGGAAGACAGGAGAACAGGCACTGCAAAAGCCCTTTGAAGACCCTGGTGTAAAATATGGATAGTATGGTAAACTACACCCTGGGTCAAGTTGGGAAACTCAACACTATTGAAGGTGCGGATGTTGCGAGTTGCTGTTTACTGGTGCAGCGACCTTCTTGCTATGCCCAGTCGATCTTGGAGAGTCTCAACCAAGTGCTTAAACCGATGCTACGCCCCCCTTGTCACCACGGACTACCATGGAACCCCACTGTCACCACGTCGGGGTTGGTCTTCGGATGTCTTCAAATCGAATTCTTATGTCCATGGGATTGTCTGCTGGGGAGTAAACTTGCTGCTCAACTTCTTACTGCCACTGTCCTATGTGTAGGATGAGTTTGCTTGTGGAGGACATGTAGGCATGCACACACACGCAAGCATCCCGTCCTTTGTCGGGTTTTGGGGTTCATGATGTTGAGTTTGGGAGTGGCAGCCGGTGGTAATGGGGAGTTTCTTGAACAAGGTCACCCATCTCCGAACTCAGGGATATCAAAAGGATTCAAAAGGTGCCACTCCAAAATGCAGCCCAGCACATGGGTTTTCGCAAGTTTTCGGGACAAGTTAAGACTCAGCGCCCAGCTACCCTTGAAGAATCCCTCGTACTGATTCTCGGCATGTTGGGCAGGTCGACTCTGCGCGAAGCGAAGTTCCTCGCGCTCCGCGCCCCTCGACATGGGCTGCACCTTCTGCGGCATGGCGGCACCAAACCCTTTGAGGTCGACGTGTTTGTGCAGGTCAAGATGCATGCAAATCAAGAGCCTCAGCTTTCTAGGATGGACCAGCTGACCCCCGGATGCCTGTCTCGCTCTTGAAGCTCATGTGCCGGTCTCATGACGAGTCTACTGAGCCAGGAAGACCGAAAGGTGGCAGAACAAACAAGGCCCAGTGAAGGAGCACAGATGTTCAAAGTGAGTGTTTGTTCTTGCCAGCTGTGGGTCCCAACCTGTGAGTATCAACAAGCGTTGCCAGCATCACATAGATGCACCCATGATGCCTTGCCCAAGATTGGCGTAGGGGTCAAGTACATACCTATTTAATGGTCTAACCCCACCTTCTCAGATTAAGCCCTCAGGGTTTACCCTTGCCCCGATCCTGTTGGCCGTGCAGGCTGCTGAAATGACCTTTTTTTGCCCCTCAATGCTTCAATTCTCAGCAACCAGGGCTGATCCTGTGCCAGCATTTGGTCCCTTCACTGCAGCTCCACGTCGGCCTCAATGCTCGGCATCAGGGCTCAACAGCAAACAAACACGTGCAAACACGTTTCATGGAAGCTGAACCCTTTGTATATCCCAGACACTCCATGTATATGCTTACATTGGGGTGGTTTGGTGGGGTCAATGTAGGCATATATTCCATACATGGAGTGTCTGGGTATAGCATCAGTCATCATTGTTCCATGACCCTATGAGCTTGGGTAATGCAAAGCTTGCAGTGCAAAGCTTGACTCCAAGCGCTTCACCAAGGAGGCTTCCTGAGTGCAATCCGCTGGCAATCACTATGAGCAGGGAAGTCAATCACCACCAGTAGCTGAAACTTAAGAACGAAATTGCTTCTCTAGTTGTCTAAATGGAGGGAATCGTCAACAGGGGATGTAAGCTGCAGAACCCTGGTTCACATTTGGTTGGTAGCTCTGAGCGGCCTTTCCCAACTCCCAGGCAAGGAGGGTCATCTGTGGAAAATTGGAATATATCTTGAAACAATACCATGGCCAAAAGCCAAAGCACCCCTATAAGCACTCCAAACACCCACATCTGAGAACCCCTGTATCTCATATATATATATACACCTCCTGGCAGTAAGTGACATCGCTCTTAGATCTCTTAGGCTCTAAAGTCCAAACTTGGTACTTCATTAAACCGATCATAACCGATCCATTTGATGGATCAGAACTAGGCGAGAAAAAACGCCTTCACACAGGCTTAGCCGTCTCCAACGTTTAACTCCACAAATTTGCCACCAAACTCTCACAGAGTTCGACCGCCTCTGGCCATGGCTCCAAGGCCTTCTTCTTGGCCTCCAACGCATCGATTTCTTGGCTCCGCATGGTCTTCTTCGCCTCAAAGTTGGCCATGAGCTTTTCACATTCCTGGCGATACGGTGATACGGTGCTTCCATGTGCTTCCAATGGTTCAACGACGCGTATTTCACAGTGGACCCTCCCTGGTCGAAAGTGGAAGGCCAAGGCAAACGTGCGAATGGATACACTATATATAGGCATTGGCACCATGGAAGGTTGATATGACATGCGTTGAAAATCGTTGAAAGTTGAAACCTAATGAAACATATAGTGTTTCCTTGGGGGTGCTCGCAGTGTGTTCAACGTTTTCAGTGCGGAGTTCTTCCAAAAGCACACATTGAAAGATAAGCAAACCATAGCGATCTCACATTGACTCAGCGTAATGCCGGCATGCGGTCTTTGCTTTCTGGGTATCGATTCGACATACGGCCTCAAAGAACTCAGGTGAAACATAACCACTCCTGAACAATCTATATATTAATCATGATTAATCAAGTATTCATATTTTTGCACAATGTATTGATCTATTCAGAAATACTATAAGGCTCAATATAAGCTCATATACTATCCAATGACTGACATGCAAATGAGATCCAGTTCTGTGCATATCTCCGGGTCGCAAAGCGGCGAGAGCGCCACGTTTGGCGCCAAGTGGCTGCATTCAGTGTCATGGCCAGTTCATCCGTGAGGCCCATTTGCTCCTTCAAGGCCTCCGGTGTGGACGGTGTTCAAACGATTGAGCTAGGCTGGTGAGCTTGGAGGGTCCTGGGTCATGACAGTCATGTCATGTGTCATGTCATGGTGTAGATTTGTGCGGAATCGAAAGACTCCATATGAAGAGTTTGTTCAATCCAACTGGGGAGTTGTTCATCAATGGTCTCCATAACGTGACTTCCACAAACACCGCGACCGGCGCAGCTCGGCTCCAACAGCGTGGACCGTCGCAGCTCGGCGAAGCCACGAGCTCCACGTTGCGTCGCCTTCTGGCGGTCCTGGATCCTTTGACTCTCTGCAGCTAGTGCAGCTTGTCCTGCCAACAGTCGTGCTTCTCAGGGAAATGATGGATCAAAGCACTACCCAGAATGATTGATCTGCCAAAGCAACATCCTGAAACAGGTTCTGCCACAGAACGGCAGAATGCTGGACCGCATCATTAGTGTTGCAACCATTTGCATGAATGGATCCGTTTGTCCCAATCAATCGATGCGGTGGGACTAAGTGGCACGTACGATGCGCCTAGAATGGTCCAGATTCATCTAAAACTCCAACAGAAAGAGAGAGAACCGTCAAGAGTCGTGGACTGTTGTGATTGATTTTGGTTGCTTGTTGGTTCCTCTTGAACTTTGCCTTGGCACAAACATCGCAAAACCAACTCAAAGATCGCACTTTTCTTCGCGTCGTCTTGGCTGCGGACAGGCTCCTCCCACGAAATCCGTCAAACTGAAGGCATCCTTTCGCCGAGAGGACTTGGCCACCTGGCGACCGCTTTGACTCGGAGCGACCGGTTTGGCATTGTGCCCGGATCTGAGAAGAAGAGGTTGAATATGGTTGAATGGAGGGTGCAAGTGATCTAATATGATTTTATAGATATGAGGTGCAACCCCCCTAGTTACCATAGAACAATTGTTTTATAGATTTTTATATAGGGAGCCTTGACCGGCCTGATTTCATAGCGGCGAGGCACCAGTGCTGCCAAAAGAATCCAAATCCCTCAAAGGTATGTGACACCCCTGGACTCGACCGGTTGGCTCAATTGCTTCATGGTTCTTGTGAATCTGATCTTTGAGGCGTCTCACGGCCCGTCGACGGCCACATGGCAAATCCACGGGAACGACGGAGTTCATGCACGGACAGCCTCCACCAAGCCGACATACGCTGCTTGATCAGTCGACTCGCCTAAGTCAGTTCGGATGGGGCTTGGCCGCTGGGCCCCCCAACTTCACCATCGAATCATCGAATCAACCAACCAAACCCCACCGACCCAAGGAAAATCCATCTACCCACGCGAAACTCGCAAACATAGAGCAAGCTACAACTGCCGGAGATCTCCGGAAATGGACCCCAAAAAACGCAAACCATGCACAGACTCAGACATGTCGTGTGCCAAACAGTTCACTGGCTCAGACCGAACCGTCCGTCGCTTCCTCCGCACCTCCCACCCGAAATGCGCGGCGACACGCGCGGTGTGCGGGCGGAGGGACGGAGCTTCACTTGCTCCACCTCCGACTTCACCGAGGCGATGACCGACGTCAAGGACCTGGAAGGTCCCGCCGAGATGAAGCGGTGGTGGGTCACGCGGAAATGGAAGGACAAGGTGGCAAAGAAAAACACCCCATGGAGAGCATAATTTGGAAGGGCTGAGGGGGGGGCAGTTGCTTCTGGGGGCTTTTAGGAAGCAAACAGGAAGATACATGAACTTTTGCGGGATCTATGGAGATGTTATAGTTTCAAGGTGGCTAGCAGCCATCAACATGCGCTTTCAAATCCTTCCTCAACTTCCGAGGGTGCAATACACTCACGACTCGACCCCTGAAGTCCATGGATGACAAGGCTCATATAGCCTAGTGAACCCTGAAACCTCCTGGATCTATATAGGAAAGTATTCTGCTCGAACCGCTCACGTGCCTGAGTGCTGGCCCAGTATCGCTTCCTTTGCTGGCTTCGGTAAAGAAGCCAAACTCCTGGGCCGCGGTCTGTGCATGTCCGTGCAACTGTCACGATGTTCTGTGACAACACATATTGCAAATACCCTCATCTTGGTGGCGATCGGTGATGGGGAGGCAATATATTTAAATATACAGTTAAGATAGTGATATAGTTGAATGATCTGTAGATTCTGGGCAGAAGGTGCATGGAGGTGCAGGCATGTCTATAGGCTTTAGTTATGGATTCCTCATTCAACATGTTCCAAGTCACCGGTTTCCGATTAAAACCATACATATGTTCATAGGCATTTATAGAATATTTAGACTAGATATGGATCGATATATTTAGGCTTCAGATATGGCTTTCGGCCTCCATGCCTTGTTGCCATGCTGGAGGAATCAGGGCTCACGGGCTTTCTCGCAACGTGAGAATTTGGGTCTGGTGCATCTGACGCACCATCCGGGGCCCAAAGGTTGCAATGACGTCCTTGCGGATGGTCCATGTTCCACTACTTGTTCAGATTTGGTAGGTTGTAAAGGAGACCGTTGTAGAGATGTTGTTCGTGGGTGAAGCCTTGCAAAAGGTCCCCGTAATCAGATTGATAGCAACTCCCGCGGCATTTCTCAATTGTTTACTTTTCGCTTCGCTTTGGAGTCCATCCTGCGAGGTCGCTAGTATGAGATCGCATGAGATCGTCGTCTCCCTCCGACATGGAGACGTCCGCCAAGGCACAGAATCATCATCTCCACCACCACTGGGCGTCCCGCCTAGCGTGCCACCCTGGCACGAGAATCAGAGAGAGAGAGAGAGAGAGATAGAGAGTCAAAGAAAGAAAAGGTTTTAAAAAGAGGTTGATAAGTTGATGATTTCTGATAGAAGGTTTCCAACTTCACAAATCATCAACTCATATCAAGTTTTTCTGATCATACCGTCCCTTGGGACCGTGTTTCGGAAGATGTGCTTCGTCCTTGGGCGTTCCGACCTACCAGGTTACCAGCATCGGGGAGACCAAACGTTCCTTGCTTACGCTGGAGGAGCGTAGCTGTTGGCCATGACTCATGACGTTCGTTGCTACTAGATAACCAGCTTGACAGGTACGAAATTGTACAAGCATGATCATGGTTTAAACTGTCCTTTGTATTTTCGCCATGGTGTGTTCAGCTCACTATGCCCCTTCTCCAGAGTTAGGGTGGGGCAGACAATGTTCAGTTTCTAGGGCTAGATTCTAGGGTGTTCGTACCCAGCAATGCTCAGTTGCCGTAGCTCAGATTGCTTTCGAGCCTTCTGTTTGAAAAGGACATTCCTGTCACCGAGTCGAACCATACAAAAAATCTGGTCTTGGGCTGCCTGGGGGCTGGGGCTGTGGGTGAGTTCTGCCACGGAGTTCGTGAATCGGTTCCCCCTTCTGTGGGAAAAACACAAGTGACGTACAAACTCGTGTGGCTGGCCTGGATTCCTTCATGGGCGCTACTGAAGCTCAAAGAGGATTCCACTTCATTCAACCAAGGAGCATGATTCACCAGGCGTTGGGGCGGGGGGAGTGCAATATATGGTATTTTTGGATACATCATCCCTTGTCCATCTGGACCAAAGGCCTCCTGCAAGTACTTCTCCAAGGAGTTCGCCGCCTTGTGCAGCACCTCAGTTTAGCTCGATGGCGCGCCCAATCTCCAAGATCTACAGTCTATGCTGGCGAATCCACGCATGTGGCAACGTTTCGCATCTCTCTCTCCCTCGACCTCTCTGTCCCTCTCTCTCTCTCTGCATTTTTGTCCTAACACCTCCACTCAGAATATCGTGATCTGAACGGCGAGCTGTGTTCCCTCCTATGCAAGGCCCGAGTTTCCTGGAAACGATGACAATAGTCTTTTCAACCGCCAATTTGGATCAATTTGGTTCTCAGTGTGCTTGGGTACCTGAAAAGCATTCAAATACACATGCTTATATTGTAATAATGTAATATATATAATGTCTCGATGCACCCAAGGTGCATCTACCGCTGCGGCACCTGGCAGAAAAGCAGCCAAAGGAGAGTGAGCCATCTAGGAATCTAGGATAAAACAGCTTAAGGATGCTTAAGATGTGTCTTTGGTGCCACGCCCTCTTTCAAGGTACAAATGACTTCGATGACTTACAGTAGTACGTATATACAAATTGCATGGTGATTTCGCACCTCCTTGTGGATCCAGGCTAAGAAAGAAACAAGCACACACACACATAAACTGCTTGATCCAGTGGTTCCGTGAGTTGTAGTCTGGGTCGCTGTCGGCTACCTGCAGGAAACATCTTGACTCAATCGTGCATCTTCATCATCATCATCACCATCATCCTCATCATCATCGTCTTCTTCATCTTCTTCATCATCATCACTATATCATGCTCATTGTTATTCGCATGACACATCATAACGTATCCAACCCCCCTGCACAGCCAACTCAAAAACAAAGACCCTCCAACCAGCATCAGCATACATCCGCCATCCCCCTACACTGGCGGCGCCTTGGGCTACACTGGTGGCCAAATGCTTGTGTTCCTTCTCGCGGAGCTTGGTGGCCGTTGCCACCACCCAGTCCACACGCGCGAGGGCTTTCCTGAGGGCGAACAGCTGAGGTGATCTGAGAATATTCACACAGCACGGGTTGGAAGGAAGTATCCTAGATATAATCCACACCATCCGATCACAACATCAGAAAAATCAAGCAACTCTCTTTGACCAGCTGAAATCTTTGCAGGGAGTCGTCCGGGCTGAACACCCAAAACCAACTTGCTCGGTCTCCACACGGTCTCCACTCCCATCCGTTCCCTTCCGGCCGGTGGCTGCGGCTCTTTTTTCGTGACGACCGGCGTGACCTGTGGCGTGCCGCGGTGCTCAGCGCGTCAGCCGCTACGTGTCGCCGTCCCGTCGCGCCGCAGCGTTGGCAGCCGCCCAGATGGGCGATCGCAGTCGCTTCAGTTCTCGTGGTCTCGTTGGGAGTCCAAAACAACGATGGATCGTTGGCAAGCGTTCTGTCCAGTCACGCCATCCGCTCAGATGCTCAGAAAACGTGCCAAAAGCTGAAGAGCTGCATGCAAAAGCGTGAAAAGATCGATCTGCAGGTTCTTGGGCTTGACTTATTCAGACGCGAACTTTGCAGTGTTGCAATGGCTGTTCATGCCCTGCCTGTTGACCCCATCTGATTCAGACAAGGGCCAAATTCCAAATCGAGATTCTTAGGATGGTTTCTTTGGCCTTTGGCGCCCAAATTTAGAACCAGAATCGGCGTAGCACGGGTGGATCTCGAACTTGCCGTGACGTGGACAAAGCCAGTAGCTTCAAAAAGCCTTGATAAGGAGAGCAAGAGGCCTGCATCAGGGTCGATCGAGCATCACCCGCAACGTGTTGGATGTCTCAGGTCTCTGATGCCTCTATGCTGCCTCTGTGTCATGCAACCAAGCTTTTGATGGTTTTTTAACATATAGAGAAGTGCAAAACAGAAAACAAACATCCTTTGCTAGCGGTTGCAGCTGCAATCTCTATAGCTCCCCCATGCTCAACCCTTCCAATCTCATCTTTCTCATTGTCATACCAACTTCCAGGTTGGCCCCAGCTACTTCTCCCAAACTCATCCAAACAACCCAACAACAACCGGCCCAAACTGGCCTCCATCGGTTGCAAATAATCAAACCAACAGGCCACCTCCCGTACCATCCGGTGGAGCCGTTCCAACTTCACCTCATCCTGCTGCAAGTGCTGCAAGTGCTCGTAGAGACCCAAGTCCACCCGATCCATGGGCCACTTCACTGAGAAGGTCTCCCAAGACAGAAACCTCTGCGTTTTCGAACGCACCGTGACCAGCCCAGCGCACCGAGAACAGCACTCTAAGGCGTTTTTTCTGTGCTGAGAGTTCTGGGAAAGCGTGCTTTCGTGTGTATATTTCTTTGCTGTTTTTCTTTGGGTGGACGTCAGCTTATTACCCCTAACAAACCCTTCTGTGGTCCACAAAACGTCCACCCCCAAAAAAAAACCTTCCAGGATTTGGGCAAATGCAATGACATACTGTTTAGCATCAAAGGTCCAAGAACACTTTCCGTGCAGTATAGGATAAGGAACAATACAGTAGCTTTCTGCTCGCGCAATTGACCTGGGCAGCTGTGAATCTGTTGGCCAAAGTACTGCAAGTGAGAAGATGGTAGATTTTAGAAAGTTACCCTTTTGCTCCTGCACCTCCTCCAAGCGCGAGAACTTCAACCACTGTGATAGCCTTTTTCCGGATCTAATCCGGGACATCGAGCAATCCGGCCCATGACGAGAGCCAAAGCATGTGGTTGATTCATGTTGATTCACTTGGATTCTGTGTTTTTGGTCCTCACTCCAACTCCAAGACGAAAATCTATCTCCGAATTCAAGAAGGACTGCGCGGACCCCGACTTTCCACCCCACCCTCCCCAGGTCACTGGCGGTCACCACCCCACCAGGCAACTCTTGGAAGGGGAGCTCTACATCGTCGCTCAACAGGACCGGGATGCATCCAGCGTAGAAACTTTCGAAGAGCCGCACCGTCCACCATCCTCGGCCTCCGCCGCGTGATCGCGCGTGATGATCGACGGCGAGTACGGCCGTGCGTGCGCGAGGACGGACCTCGCCGGACTGGCTTGGTGTAGTGGCGGACTTCATGGTGGAAAACATGTGAAAACATGCACGAGAAACAATAGAAACATGAGGATCATCAGCTTTTTTCCCATGAACATGGAAAAACCGTCTCTGAATCAATTGAGGTCAATTTTCCGACGTGTGATGCAAAACATGGATAGGCAAGGTCCATCCATATCCTAGGAATAAACATAGCATAACATAGCACATGTTTGTCCACTTACAGCAACTCAGGGCCTCTGGGGACATCCAACAGCGGGTCATGGCGGCTTCTAGCTGGGAGTACTCTCATGGCACCTCTCAGGAACCTGAAAACCGGGCCTCAACGTCCCATGACTTCAGGGGTCGTGAAACTGGTGACCAGGGGGTTCATCTTGCGTGACCAGGGCTCTTGCAACATTGGTCGAAACATCTCACACCCACAACCAACCACAGCAACACTGCACTCTATATAGTACAAGTAATATATCTATATCTCAATCTCTCTCTCTCTCTATATATATATATAATACTATAATTCATACGTCCATATCTATCCATCTCGTGCCCTCTCCCTGAGATCGGCTTGTGCCTGCACTGCGGAGGAAAACACACAACGTTCGCCTTCACCCGCCTCGAGGCACCAAGCAGAAATGCGCGTTGCCCATGAGAAAGCTATAGCGCATGGAGGAGCGACCAACATCTGCATCTTCTTTGGACTGGAAGGTCTTAAGGATCCTTGGCCGTACCGTCTCATTCACCTCCAAGTAGCCTGCAGTTTTCCAGCGAGACGATTGACTCGTGACTGTAACTATAAGCATATTATAACCCAAAACTATATTATGCGAGTCACCAGTAGCAGTAGGGTTGCTGACATCTGGGTGTGCCGAACGCTGACCAAGAGAATTGCCACAGATCCCCCACAAATATCAGATGTACAATGGCCAGGTATGCCATTCACAAGGGTCACATTTATTCACACATCATCCCATCACTTATCCCATTGCAACACCATGTCCCTTCAGCGCACTGATCGCTCCGGTTCCTATATATTCTTCTACTGAGCTCTGCCTTCATGATCCTTCATGTGCCAATTCATACTGGATCCGTCCAGCCCAAGCCCCCCGCCTTGCCGCACGTCAGACCTTGCACTGGACTCTGCATGCTCCCCTCTCCATGTAAGCAACAAGGTTCGGTCCGCCGGTTGCCGATTGAAGCCTTGCAAGCGCCGCGCTTCGGCGGAGGCCACCGCCTCCGGTAGGGCAAACACAACACGCAGCACGGCGCGTCTTCCAAAACGACACATAGATAAACAACCGCATCTTCTGAATTGCGCTAAATAACTTCCCTTCTTTGCTTCTTGGGGATGTACCATTCAGGGGGATGCAAAAAGGTACTTATTGTATCTTCTTGTGTCTTGGGTGTGTGTGCTATCATATCTATCATATTACCATTGACAGGCTTCCGGGTTCCACCGAAGATCTATATGAAAAGATGTGGGAGGTGTGTAACCATGGAGCCTCTCCCTGTTTTTGATGGAAACGGGGGGTGGTGGTCGCGAGGTTAATGATATACAAAACGACCTCCAAGGGCTCCAGGAGCCAAGGGATGGAGGGTACATCTCCATACATCTCCATGTGCCAAGTGACCGATGGAATCACCAGGTCCAAGCCGAAGCGGAAGCAATCTGCACAGTGCCATGTGACAAAGCTGTCGCTTTCCAATGGCCTAGCTTCAACGGTCGCTGCCACGTATCCTCGCGGCGTTGAGGAAAGCCAATTCTTCCAGTGCATCTTCCACTTCTCGCAGGAGAATACGATCAACAATGGCCTCAGGGATTAGTGGGGAGCGCTATATTCTGGTAAGTGACAAAAGCGTGGTACAAGAAGAGATCCTAATTGTCCTTCTACATGGTATCAATGGTTCAACAAACGGGTACAAGGATCCCACAACGTGGTGTTTATACATCTATCTATCTATCTATCTACCTATCTATCTATCTATCTACTAATCTATCTAATCTATCTATCTAATCTAATCTAATCTAACTATCTATCTATCTATCTTATATATGCATGGGAAATTGCTGAGAAAACATACCTTTTTCTAAAGCTCAGCAGCCAAACGAGCGTCGTTCTGTTCTCTATTCCACCCGCTCGAAAGAAACACATAATGTCAACTTTCCTCAAAAGGCCACACACCCTCTACAACCCAGTGGTCCTCAAGTTCCTGGAGGGTCAAAGGACCTCAAAACCTGAAGGTCACCCTGCTGAAGAACCTGAAGAATGCGAGTGGATCTTAATCAGCGAAGTTTGAAGCTATCACTGACGATCCATAAGCGGCGTAGCGTCGGAACGGAAACCGCACCTTTTCTAGTCGCTTGATCCTTGAGCCAAAGTACATATGGTACATATATATGTACAAGTTGCACTGTACGTGTCGCTGCACTTCCATTCGCACCCCCCATGTGAACGGCAACAATATGTTCCGATCACACACGAAAATTTAGGGATGTAAGTGCTACAAAAGAAATTGTATGATTTGCCGCGAGACTCATATGAGGCTCATACTACGAAACATGCTGGACTAAAGCGGACTTTTACATATAAAGTGTGCAACTATGGCTCAGAACCTATGAAAATCGAATTGAACAAGTGAGACAGTCACGAGGCCTCGCTCAGTATCCACTCAAAAGAGCATCGCTTTGATGTAGATCCGAACTGGTGACTTCCACGTAGATGTCACATCGGCAACTGACTTCACACTTCTCAAAAGATGTAGGTTTTGGTTTGGATACACTTACAGAACGGCAAGTCGGAGAGACAGTCGGTGACTGTCTGCCTTCCATTATGCTCATGGTATCAAATCGGATTGATGATTTGCAATGATACACTTACAGCGTTTCAGGTCAGATAGACATCCGGTGAATGACTTCCTCCCTGGTTTGCATGGTATCCTCATAGTCGTTCAAAGAAATCACCACTGGCGATAACCTCTCCATCCACGATGATCCCAGCTGCCCTGAGCATCCCGCCGATCATCTTCTCCCTTCTTGGACTTTCCCTTGGACTTGCTCTTTCCCTTCCCCTTTTCAGAAGGTTGAGGTACTTCGCGACGTTCTTGCGTTAGCGCCGGCCTCCAAGATGTTCCAGATTGGCCTCCTCCTTTGGAATGTCCTCGGGATGATGAAGAAGTTGTACCTTCTGCTGCATGTGCGTTGGCGGCAAGATCTTCCTGCAAAGCTTGCTCAAACACATCGGTAGCACTGGATGGTGATTTATCATGTGGTCTGGCTTTTGGAGCAGCCTTCGCCTTGCTCTCCTCTGCTGATGAGGGCCCGAAACTCTTAGGTGCTGTTGAAGGTTTTGGCTCCTCACTTGGCGCTGACGACAGCTTGGCCTCGGTTCTGGGTGTAGATGCTGGCTTTGCCTCAGCTCTTGACGAAGATGCTGCTTTCGCTTCAGACTTAGTCGTTGATGTTGACTTAGCTGTTGCCTTGGCTGCCTGCTTCTTCTTGCCCTGAATCTCCTTGGCCCTATCTCCAAAGCCTAGACGATCGGTAAGAGCTTGAACATGCTTCTGTTCTACCACGCTCATCCATCTCTCTGTATGTCCAATGTTGGGATTTCTGGCCATTGACTCTACGACATTCTGAGCGTGTGGGGGCAACCTGATCTCATGTTGATCAATGATCAGCAGAATAGACTTCTCCCATTTGCTCTTCATTCTCGAGTACATGATGTCCAGAGGATCGATCACCTTGTGGTTGGGTGATGTAACGTCGGTTCTAAAGTAAGAATATGTCCGACAACCATAAATCGCATGGATGCACTTCTGTACCAATTCAGTCATTGCGCTGGCTTTCTTCGCTTTCAACTCCTCAAGCTGGACGTCAGTCAAGTTGGTGGAGTATTCGAAGTTGCCATATTCCTTCTTGAAGGAGTACGGAGTATGACCAAATGATAGGATCACGAGTGCCACCTTGCAAATGAATTGCTCTCCTCTGAATCGGTGCCAGGCCTCCTCAATCGTAATCTTGTTTTCGTTGGCAAAGATTCTCATCATGTCATTTGTTGGGTCCAATGGTCTCCCATCGTCATCGATTCCAGTGAAATCCTCTGTACCGAACTTGCTTATCACATCCAGACGCTTCCTTTTCCAATTTGCTTTGAAGTCGGTAAGGCTGGTGCAATAGTAGCTCTTGTACATCAGGGAGATCATGTTCAGCACACATTTGACCACATACCTATCCATCAAACCCGATGCATTCATGGAGACGTCCTGACAGTAGGCTCTCTCTTGATGCGCATAGATTCGAGGTTCCGGTACTCGACAATAGATGGGGAGATCTTCGTTGTCTCTTCCTTCTTCGGGATTGAACTCGGTCGCTCCATGCTGTGCATAGTATCCCGGTTCATCACGATCTGTCGGTCGATTCGCCTCCGGATGTAAGTCGTCGGTGACGTCTTCATCCTCGGGCTCACCATCTTGACGTTTCTTCCCCTCATATTGTTGTGTGCTCCTCTGGATCTCGATGATCACGTTTCGTTCGTCTTCATCTTCTAGATCAGAATCACGACCGTAGTCGATCTCGTCCTCATTGAAAGATGGGGTCTCGACATTGTCACTCTTGAAGTTTTCTGCACCATCAGACGGTTTGGAAGGATCTAGATTGTCCATGTCCTCGTCGTCGTCAGCTGCTTCAGTTTGAGCGACGTCTTCTTCCCAAGCCTTTCTGATCTCGTCCATAGTGGCCTGGTCCAAGATATCTTGATCATCATCTTCAGGCTCCTTCTCTTCCTTCTTTTCCTCTTCATCGTCGCTCACAAGATCAACGGGTGAATCGGAAATGACAGTGTTGCGAATACCACACGAGAGTAGCCTGCCTTGACAAGATAGACACACGGACAAAGATGAAGAAGTCAAATGCATACATGATGGACACAAAATATTGCCATCCACGTTGCGATACCCTTCACATGTTCTGGAGATGATTTCGTCCCAAGTTTCCTCACTGATGGAATCCTCGATCAGCTCTCCATTGTCATCGAATTGTACTTCATCGATAAGGGACACGAGCTTTTGGACGTTGTCATCTGTCGCCGAGGCTGACTTCGTGACTTCGTCGGCTCTCTCGAGGATGGTATGCTTCTGAGCAACCCAAAGTCCATGACGTGCCGCTAGAACAACTTGCTCTCCAGTGCTTCCCAGCAGGAGTCTCCTCCATGCCTGAACGTAGTCGTCCCAATACCAAGCACCTCGTACACATCTCCATGGAACCTCTCTAAAAACAACAGTGTAGGAATTCTCCGAAATTCTTCCCCCAAGCTTCCTCAAAGTCATGATTGGAACATAAAGGCAAACGGGCATTCCCACTCTTGGCCATCTTGATCTCAGAATCTTTGATGATCGATCATCCCACGGCGCAAAGTGGTTGAAGAAAACACTACCTCTATATCCCTCCGTTCCACCAGGGACAATTCCTAGTTTCATGATCGACTCAATATTGGAAAGCGATGTCATGTGAAAGCTTCCTCCAAGCTGCATTGCCACATTCTCTGGAATGAGATGTGAAGTCCACACAGGATATATTGACACATCCTCTTCAAGAACAGTCTCTCTTCCAGAATTGTGAGAGGCAACAGCTCGAATTGCACAAGGAACGATCCAACGTTCATGCTTCAGAAATGATTCTTTGTTCCTCTTGTTCGGGTGCTTGCTTTGCATCCAGTAGCTTGGGAGTAGCTCCAGTAAGCATGGTTATGATTGCCAAAGCATTGACCTGTGATTCAAGAGCATTGCCAAAGCATGGTTTATGATTGCCAAAGCATTGCCAAAACATTGGGAAGTGGCAGTGTTTCTAGACAATGCTTGCCTCTGTTGGAGAGTAAGATGGCATGAGCCGTGGAGATAATAAGTATTGATATATATATATTACATATATACCTCTCGACGACCTCTCTCGACGACCGGGCTGTGTCGGTTTTGGGACCCAATCCTTTCTCAAGGTTAACTTAGATTAAAGGTATCATGTTTTTGTTAAAAAAAGGTGCCCCTACAACCACCCAACCCCGCGGCCAACGGCCGCCGCCGTTCTTGGAGCTCGTGGACATCCAAGTCCTGCACCAGCCGGGGCACCAAAGGACAAGGGGAGCAGAAGCGAAGGGAGCAAACACGAAACAAATGGTGGCACCATCAGCCACTGAACCAAATCACCAGTTCGCACGCCAAACAACTTCCTTCCAAAAAAATCGGTCCTCTGAAAAAGAATGGGTAAACCAGGGAGCCTCAGCGCGATAGACCCATCCAAGAATCAGTTGATGTGTCACATGTTTTTTGGACAAGTTATGAACGATGCGTTGAAAGATCCGCCAACCAATGTTTTTTCTCGCGCAAGTGGCTCCAGATGCCACTAGTTCACGGGAACAATCTTAAAGGTGAAGGTTTGACCGTGTTGTTCCCAAATGCTAAAGCATTCGACTTGCGCCAACCATTCTGGCTCTTGCGCGACAGAGGTGCCCTTCACTATGTAAATCAACTCTTCACGAATGACAACGTCATTGCCAGGCACTAGGTGGACATAGTGATTGTACAACCACTTCAATAAGTGGGCCACATGACCCTCCTCATCATCGCTGACGCGTTTCCAGTCGGATAAGGTTCCATTTTCATCTTTGATTTGGAACATGTATGCTTCAGGAGGTTCATAGCTTGTCCAGGGGATTCCTTGGCTGTTCACTTACATACAATGTGTAAAAGTTATATTTGCAACCTTTCATGCGAGTAAACAATTTGGAACACATGGCACAAGAGCCAACGCGTTAAACAACAAGTCTCCCATTACTGGAGTTCCACCGCTGCAGCCATCAGGTGCCATAGTTTCAGATGCGAAGTTATATCTTTCTCTAGCCAGCTTGAATCCAAATGTTTCTAGCGAGATTTGTCCACAATTAATGTCAACTTGTCAACAAGATGCCCAAACATTTCTTTGAACTTGAAACTACGAACACACACATGGCCACTGTTTTTCACCCGGAAGTCAGGCTGTGGGCACAGCGATTTCATCCTCGAGATCAAGCATCCAAAGGCGCCTGACGAAGCCGTGTTGTGGTGGATAAAGATCATTGAGATAGTAGATCTGAAGTTCAGGCAGGGAGTGTTGAAACTGTTTCATGCAAAAAAAACTGAGCCCGATGACTCCCAAATCCGGGCCTACTCAATTTCTTCTGGCTCATCTTCCATGGGCTCTTCCTCCTCTCCCTCTGCATCTTCGCAGGCAGCATCGCTCGGTCCCCCAGCTCCAGCATCGGCGCCAGGGGGAGTGATCGTTTTTGCCTTCTCGATGGCTGCATTTCGCATCGCTTCCTCAGAAAAGGGACCATGGATAGGAGTGGACGTCAACTGTCTCTTTCCCTATAGCCAATGTTGTGCCAAATCATTGTGCTCCCAAATGGTTCCAACGCACAACCACACACACTACTACTACTATCAGCCGAACAACCAGTTGATACAAACATCATGTGACCATTCCGATCTTCACCAAACCAAGCCTAACTGACCCATATAGACCTTTGAACTGACCCCTTTGAACTGGTACCAGTGCAACACCAACCATTCGTTCCCAGGTACCAGTATCAGTTCAAAGGCCTGGTTCGAGTCGGATCCCAACCATCTTGGTTGCGTTGAAGGTTTCAGATTATTGATGTTGAATCCACCCCGCATCTATTACCCCCTGTGGATATCACTAGAGGTTGAGCCTAAATTTAAGTTCGAAGAACCATAGAGTCAGAGTTGCATTGTGTTCGCGGAACGAACACCAATGTAACACGATTTCAAAAAATGCAACCGCTCGACATAGAGAGATGCTGCAGCGGCCACATCGCCCCGCGTCCGAATGAGCTCTTGCTTGGTAGCTTCCTCAGCTTGGAAAGGACAAACTCAATGTTGTGACATGCACAGCGCAATCAATGTGGACCAAAGAACAGCAATAGCCTCGAGCTCTTCCCTCTTCACAGATTCATGGGGCTTCACCTCAAGAATTGCAACTAAGTAACTAAGAATTTTGTGGAATCACGGATCCAAATTGGAGTGCGCATCCACCTAAACATGCCAATTGCAACCCGAACACTCGGACAACTTCCTTCTCGTTCAGCTTCACGGACCAAACACCATCACGTTTGTATTCAGACTTGGAGACACGGACATCTTTTTTTTCGCGAGTAGCTGGTTTCTTCATGGCCGGTGCGTCGGCCTTGGATGGATCCCCTGGCTGTTCCTTTGCAGAGGCAGGACTCGCGGCAGGACGCTTTCTCGGTTCCGCTTTCGTCTTTGGAGCAGCTGATGGGTCTGACTTAACCTTGTTTTTGCCTTTCGGCTTCGGACTCGATTTCTCTTTCGGGGTGGAACCTTTGGGTTCAGCCTTCCCTCCCCGACTCTCGGATTTGGCGATCAACTTCGCCTGTGCCTTTTCACCAGCCGATGGTGAAAGGACTAAGGTTTCCTCATCCGACAACTTGTCCACTGGAGCCAGGGACGTCATTGCAACTAACAGCTAACAAAGTTGACCGCGCCAGGCAGTCTTGATATCAAAAAACACCGGTTCACAGATGGGTAATGTTATCTTTGCAAGGTGTAGCACTGAAGTTCCAATCTCATGCACCAACCATGGGTCGAGGAATCTTGACGAGTTGTCTCGTTTTCCCCTTTGGCAGGTTGGTTCTCGAACCTACGCTATGTCGTGTTGGGCAGCCGAAACATTCCAGTTGCCATCCGTTCCCAAACAACGATGCTAGTATGATAGATTCCATATGTTTCTATCGCACCCAGGAACTATAACAATGAGTCCATGTTGTTTCTGTGGCACTGGCTAACCCGTTTCCAAGATGGCTGGTTTCCCACAAAGAATCAATCTACTTCAAGCGCACAGCGCTTTGTGCTGGCACTTTGGTTGCACAGAGCAAATAGAACTTTGGCTTGACAGGGGTGATGATTGCAGGGACGGACTCAGAGATCTTCACCTCTAGGGTATTTGGGTCACAATCAAATTGATTAGTATAAATTTTGATCCGCCGAACGATGCGCAAACAAACGATTGATTATAATCCTGCCTCCCAAATGATACACGCATTCGGAGACTTCAACAGTGTATTGTACGAGCTGAAGCAGCCACCAAACTGAGAATATCGCGTGTTCAGCAAATCTTCCTCGACTGGTTTGGGCTTGAAGGCGTTTGTGCGAGGTCGAGCAGTGATGGCATAGCGGAACTGCAACACCTTCTTCTCACCCCCCCACATCCTGGCCAGGTAGTTAATGATGGGATATGATGGGCAAATGCATTTCGCAATGCGGATTGAAATG
This sequence comes from Durusdinium trenchii, assembly GCA_963970005.1. Lineage (NCBI taxonomy): Eukaryota > Dinophyceae > Suessiales > Symbiodiniaceae > Durusdinium > Durusdinium trenchii. Next base: position 430,418 of record CAXAMN010025317.1, on the reverse strand, counting down.
TTCTAAAATGCATGTTGTAAACCATTTTGGGGTAAACCACTTTGGAGACCCCATCCTTGGTCTTCGGGATCATATCGTGGTCCACCATGGAAGCTTCCGTTGCCCCGTGACTCCTGGTAATGCCACAAACGGCATCCGCCACGGTCATGAGCTTCTTTGTGGCAGGTCCGGAAGAAGACGATTCCACCAAGCAGATCACATCCAGATCTGAGACGACGGACCAGGCAATCTGGTCCACCAAAGAGTCGCAATCTCCTGCGAATAGACGATAGTTTGAACAACCCCCACGTTTTTCTAAAGAAGAAAGGGGTCGTCCATTGTCCATGTGGTTTGAATTGAAAGCATGGTTAGCCTTGGAAAGCATGTCTTAGACTCAATGCCCTGATCTCCTGATGGCACTTCCGAGAAGTTCCCCACGTTGAATCCAAAGAGCTCCTGCGCTTTCAACTCCTGGGCCTCCGTCTTCTCGTTGATGATCCAAAGCGACCCATCGCTCTTGACTTGGGCAATCTTGAGAGTGGAGCTTTGCAAAGTGGCGCAGCATTGCAACCTAAAGCTTCGGGGAAGAAATGAAAGTGCTTGTTCTCTTCAAAAACCTTCAGGATATCGGGATATATGATTTGTATATTTGTATATATAGGTGTTTTTAAACTAACATAGATCTGTCAAATGCCCCACGTTCAACTAGGCAACACCTGGGTGGAGTTGAAATCAGCCAAAGGCTTCACTTCGAAATCCACAGCCCGATCGAAGTTCGGCACCGGTTCACCATCAAAGTCTGGGCTTGCCAGCGTTCTCGCTAGCGCCGGCTTCGCAGGCGATGCACTGTCACCCGAGCTTGAAGGCGCAACGCTGCCGCTCTCGGACGATTGCCTTTCCAAAGCGGTCCTCACATCTGTTGCACTGGAGATCATGTCACTGATCCTTTTCAAGCCGGCAGGGTGGCTGCTCGCGTACTTGTTCTTGACAAGGTCCGGGATCCTGGGCGAAGCTTCCAGTTTTGCGTGGTTATTTCTGGAAGAATTTGAAAGAACTAAGTATAAACAGCACCGTAGGGTCAAAAATTGTTCGTTGCAATGCTCTGAGATTCTTCACTTGTGAGCCATCTCCAACGCTAAGTACTTCCAGACTGGGAAGGGGCTCAGAAAAGGAGCTGCGAGGTCGGCGCTGAGACCCTGCTTCAGCGCATGTATCCCACCAATTGTTCATGAGCTTTCCGGTCACTGCCCCCCATATGATTCCGAGCCATGCTAGCATCTTCCTCCAGATAGATCCCCAAGTAATGCAACGAAGGGCCTGTGTGGCTAGCATTGCCAAGCTCCTCCAGTTGCATCTCTAGGCAGGCAGATGACCACTCTGCGAACCTGCCAGAGAGGCGAGGGCATCCCGGGTTGTGGAGTCAACTTCTAAATGAATGGGTTAACTAGTTCGTACTTTTGAAAGGATTCAAAGTTGATGAGAAGCCTGTTTGGCATAGCATCGACGATCAACAGTGGGCGCCGGTCATTCATAGGTATTCCCTCGACAAGTTTGCTCAAGATCTCGCGAGTTGCCCGGATCCCACGTTGTTGCACCTCACGCAATCCAATCCCATAACAACATATTTCATGACAAGATAGCAAACAGGCACACAGGGTTTGAAATGACTTGAGAAAATAAGCCGGCGAGACACCCTCCAGTGCGCTGCAAGGGGCTTGTCTTCGTCGGGATTCTGTAGTTCAGCCACTCTCGTGCGGTCTACCGCTGTTATTGATCCCAGGGCTGCTTTTGACTTCTTGAATTCACTCACACGGCTTCCACTCACAGTTGCAAAGAGGCCTCAAGTAAAACCCCAAAGAATTGCATGAACATAATTATGATTGCGATAACTGATTGTTTCTGTCCATGGCTAAGATGCACTGCTGGGAAGTCTTTCTTCTGTCTCCTTGATGCACGCTCGCGTTGAAGGCAAGGGCCACCTCATGAACTTCCTGGCCGAAGGACCTCAGACCCAGGCCGGCCAGCGTTTGGCAGTTCGGGACTTGACTGGCTGATTGACCAGAGGTACGCGTTCGCACGATTGATCTAGTTTAAAGCGTTTAAAGCAAAATGACTGACCGACTGCTTTTGCCGTATACACCTTACACATAGTGTGTCCAATTAAGCTAAGCTTCGAAACCACCTTGTCTTCTATCAGCCTCCTATGTTTCAGCACTGTGCTAAAGTTGCACGAAGAATGCGGTTGAGGCAACAATGCAAAAATAGCGGAGCTGGGATTTCCGGAGCATACACCTTGAGCAAGTGAAATGCTCTCGTCGATGGAGAGCGCCCCTCAGATTCCACACATCATGTCGACCCGATTCATAATATATGTCACACAACGACAAATTGGACAACATCTCCCCGAAAGGCCAAGGGGCGGCTGGGCCACAGGGTATTGTCCAACACGATCACCGTCAACCTAGATTGGTGGGGTGACAACTAGGAATGGCATCCAAGAAAGCACAGTCCAGACATGTCCGTTCAAAAAGCTGAGAAACGTGGAAGGGCCAAGCGATGCCTGACGCTCGACCACATCGGCGTGCGCGAGGGTGATGTTCCTGTGGGTCACATGAGCGTGCCGGCTCTCCATCAACTTCTGCACTGCCAACTTCCCGCGGTTGTAGCGGGCAGCAAGGTATTGGAGGTCCAGTCCACCCTGTCAACGCACAGCCACCCCCGGTCACCCCATGGCCCAGCAAACAACAGCTTGGCTTAGCGTAAACAAGCAAGCAGGCCTGTTGGCTCGCGAAAAGATGGAACTGCGCAGCCCATTGCCCCAGCTTTGCAAGGTCTTCCTCCATGTGAAGCTCTTGTTGGGACCATGTGGTCTGCAAGAGTTGCGCGTTCAGCCTGAACGATATAAAATAGAAGCTAGTTGAACGGTTTGGAAAATCATAGACGATCAGAATTTTGACACATGAAACCAATCTTGTTTGCCGGGAGGCAGTGCTGCCTTCTCGAGTTTGGCGTCAACTGCCTGGAGGGATCGAGGCTCGGGTCTGGGAATGGGATTGAAGTCGAATACACATGTATCACACCACTAGAGGTTGACAGACCTCCTGCTGGAACTTTGCAAGATGCGAGGCAAACGTTGTGACCTTCTGTAGGTCCGCTGGTGGGACAGTCGATGTGAGCAAAACCTGCAAATCACCATCAGCATGTCGATGCATAAACCTCAAATGACCATCAAACAAGTCAGAGTAAGCATATGTAAGCATCATGTTGTCACAACGGACAGTTTCAAGTCAGTTTTGGGCCAAAGACACGTTTGCTGGATCTCTGCTTCCACTTTGGTGTAAAACCATGCAGGGACCTGATCCTTAAAGGCCCGAACGCAAGCCTTGAAAGCAGCGCAAACGCGCTGGAGGTTCTCCTTATAGCAGGCAATGTGCAGATCATGTGCCAAGCTTGGGTCAAAGATAGTAATGAAAGAAAGCGCTTCCAACAAATGGCGAGAATCTAATTCCTTCAGGCCCCAAGGCTTGCGCATCTTCGGCGCCGTGGTTTCAAAGTCACGCTTCATCCGGTCCAAGAGCAGTGTCAGCACCTCAGGGCTGTTCTGCAGCAGGGAACACCAGGGGTCGCCACTCCCTACCGAGATATAGTCTGCGTTGAAGATGCCAGCGGCTATGCCATCGTGCAAGAGGAACTTTGGTTGTCCAAAGATCCTGACGGTGATTTGCAGCCCGCGTTGATTGTTAGCGCTCACTACTAATAATAACTGAACCGCTTGATTGGTTGGAGAGTTTGGCAACTCTTCAAACGTTACAGCGATGTAGTTCAACGAGAATGGACCAACTGGCTGCGCCTCACCATCTCCTTCAACTGATCCCGCACTGGTGTGGTGACATGTTTCAGCAAGTTGGTGCACGCACCAGCTTCCAGCTTGCCAACCTGGTAGGCTGATTGAAAAGCACCTGCGTTCTCCAGTGCCTGAGCGCATCAAATGTTTGACAGCTTCAAATGTGTCTTCAAATGTGTTGACCGTCAACACGACGATGACCATCAGCGCAACGATGCATAAAGTGTTACTGAGCAGGTCACGGTCAAGCTTTTGAGCGCTGCGTCTCCGGTGTGGCCGCTGGTCAACATCATCTCACACTGATGCAAGAAATTGAATGCGTTTGGCCTTCTGCGGATGGCTGTTGCCACCAATGTAACCCCTGCAGCTGAAGCAGCGTGCAATGTTTAGATTTCTGGGCCAACAAGACTGCTGTGACTAAAGCCATGAGCCTCGGTTGATGTTTACGATGTCCAGGAGCTCTCCAGTAACTTTCGTTGCGTGGATCGTGGCAAAAGAACTCAGTTGAACTTCTGAAAAGATCACCGCTAGACTACATGAGAGCTTTTAACGAACAATGTTGAGGCTTCAGCCGCTTCACATCATCTGGAATGACCTTTCCCAAATGATGATCATTTTGTAGCACAGCATGTTAAAACAAAACGGTGTTTTCTGGAACGACAACAAATGAGCCAGCGAGCCTTCAACAAGGCCTCCCCAAGCTCCCAGGCTGCGCACAGCACGATCAAGGCTGACACGCTCCGGTTCCATCCCTTGGCAGCGAAAGCTGCCTGGGGCGGCAGCAAGGCAGATTCGGCCCCAAAGTCAGCGCTGGAAATCCGCATGCGCGGTTCCTTTAACCACGTCTCGTTCACATTTGTGAAAACTAGCTTCTCACTTCCTGGTATGTTGGGGTCCGTGATGAACCCCCGGTACATAATATTCATAGCCAGCGCCCGCTGAGAATCCTTGGCAACACTTGCTTACCAGAACAAGTTCACTAAATGCAAATTTCAAATTGCAACTGGGTAAAGATTTGATTGAACTTGCTGTAAAAAACAATGCAGCCAATGCACGGCATCAGCAGTTCCCCTGCACCCGAAGTCAGTCCGGGCTGGGAGCATCCACGGTCTCATAAAGTATCCGCCGGCAGAGTTCTGGAAAGCGGTCTCTGTTGCGTAAACCCTAAGTCATGGAAAAGGACCCGCAACCGTTTTGGGTGTTCATTTGTTGCGTTCATTGGCTGCTGGGGCAAGGGCACACCAGGCTCACCTGGGAAGTCACGTTCCACAGCCTTGCAAAAGTCGATGAGCTGGTCCTGCGACCATTGACAGGTCTAGATGAACTTCGACCGTTCAGAGCAAGAGCGTCTCCTTTGTATTGAGCTGCTTGGCAAGATATCGATCGAAGGAGCCATCCATATCAAGCACTACGGTCCTGGGGTTAGAACACAGATAGATAGATAGATAGATAGATAGATAGATAGATAGATAGGTAGTAAAAGATTAATAGATAGGATAGGTAGTAAAAGATTATCAGATAGGTAGTAAAAGATAGAAAGATACGGATAGATAGATCGACAGATAGGTAGATAGATAGATAGATAATGATTGATTGATTGAGGGATAGATAGATAGATAGATAGATAGGATAGATAGATATAGAAAGAGGGTCGAAATGTCATCACACGCTCACCTCAATGCACAATGAAACAGGTTTGAAGCCGAAAGACAGCCACTCATCAAACATCTTCAGATGCTCTTGTTTCTTCATGTCGGCCGCCGGCACAGGGAGAGCCAGCAACCCATCGGTCTTCGTTTTCTTGCCACCTGCATCGGTGGGCCCGCTCTTGCGCTTTGCGCCCATCGAGGTTGAGACCTGGCCGGAGTTCGAAGTTCGAAGCCCCAGAAACAACTCTGGGACAGGGAGGTTGAGACTTGGGTGACAGGGTTTTGTGCCGAGAAGCACCTTGGGGTGTTCGGGTTTGTGCCGAGAAGCACCTTGGGGTGTTGGTTGTTGTGCCGAGAAGCAGTTCCTTCTAAGCACAAATCAGGGTGTCTGATTTTCATCCCTCGGCAGAAAACCGGACTTGAACACTGCCTTCCATTCATGCATAAAGGCGCCACCGTCAAGCACAACCCTCTATCCCAATCTTTTACCTACTCCAAATACTGTACCTCCAAAATTACAACCATAGATTCCACTGATTCCTATCCCGATCTGTGCTTAGAGGCGCCAGTGCTAAGCAGGAACAGGCTCCCTCAACGGTCACTGGTTTTGCGCCGACATGCCCCACACAAGTGGCGGGTTTTGTGCCAGCATGGTGCCAAGAAACTGCTTTCGATGTTGCCACATGTTTGCGGCGAACATCCACAACCCCCAAAGCATGAGGCTTGCCCTGCACAAGTTAGCCGGCACTCAGCTAACACATTCTGAAGACTGTAGCTACAAATGGTTGAGTGTAACCCAGAAGACAAGTTAGTTCTTCACCAATCACAGGCCTTTGCAGGACAAAGCCTCGAACCCCTCCCGGCCCACGTCACAGCCAGGTGAATCAGGTCATGTTCCATGGTTCAGCAAACATTTTTTAAACATTGGTTGAACAGTTTCAGCGAACGTTCGGTTACAACTCAAGTTTCAGCGAAAAAAACAATTTCTAAAGATTCTCAAGTTCGCCCGATTCTTTCATGGCAGATTCAACGATCTCCAGAGCTTTGGAGATATTCAACCCCTGAGCCCATAACATCGCAGCCGCTCTATACAAAGCTTGCCGCGCCCGGGCTCTTCGGTACCGGTTCTGTTCATTTCTGCTGGGACGGTCGACGACAAGGTTCAATGCGTTCTCAGCCTCAAGATTCATGCAGTGCGACGGCGAACAATTCCATTTGATTGGTTTCCATGTCTTCAAAAGCTGGTGTGACCGCAAAGAATCAAAAGCAAGCAACTTCTTCCAAGTTTTGACCTACTGCCCGAGGTTGAGGACGCACTCCAGGTCCAACAGCAGGACCGCCATTCGGAAAGAACCTGTCAGACACTGCGCGCTGCGCAAGACTCAGCGTCGTTCACTGCTTCAAAACAGCTGACCAAAACTAGGAACCAAACCAATGGACATCTAACAAAGGGTATCGCCCAACCACGTTGTTTGCCAAGTCATCGATGCATTGCGCTGCACTGATCATGTCGAAAGGTGGTTGACCTGCTGACACATCCCACGATGGAGAACCCTTGAACATGATGTCATGACAGGAGTTACCTGGGGCGAGCACGTAAGGTGCTGGCGTACTTCCGCAATTTGGAGTGTTCTTCGCTGTTGATGTCGACAGGATCTCCAATGTAGACTGGCGGTGACAAAGATCTCATGTTTACATCTATCTTGTTCTGATCACACTCTATCTTGTGTGCCTGGAGGACTGGGTTCCAGAGCGTTTTGACTGGCGACGCAGGCAGGAAGATACCACCACGTATTGGGATGGAAGTTAGCATCGGACATCCAGCGCTTTGTCCTTCAATGAAAGTCACATGTCACAGCAACAATACTTGATACTTTGCATACTGTTGGATTCGGATAATAGCTCAAAGAATGTCCGCAGAAAAACTTGCTGTTGTTCTTGGGTTGAAGGGGTTGGGGGTCCTCAGTGTCACATCGGAACCGCTGTGCGGTACCCGCCGCCTGCGCCAGAACTTGGAGTTCAAGTCTTCGAAGGCAAGTCCTGGAGAAGGAGTGGGGGAGTGGGCAAGGAGTGTTTAGGCTGTTTTGTTTTTCAGGTGCGTTGTCATTGTCGCGTGTTCCACCCCAGCCTGTGTCCCGCAATCTTTCTAAACGAAATACATGGGGGGCACCTGGCCCCCCCTATGCCTTTCAAGTGCAAGTGCGATAGCAGTTGTCCGTAGTGCCCTTTCCTGGCCAGCATTGAACTCCAGAATGTTTGATGACCGGCGCAAACTATTACAGTAGTGCGTAAAACTGAACACATATATATCTACTGCCTACTTATTTTAGTAAAGCTCTGGCAGCTAAGGGTCCAATCTCGAAATTGATCATATACAAGGACTTCTCTTCTCGGTTCATGGGTTCTGAGACTTCGGTTTGCGAGCATCTTCGAAAGGCAGTCCCGAAAGTCATTGACTGAGTGGAGTTCGGGGAACCGATTCAGCCAGCTGGATACCACTCCAAAATAGGAATCGATATCTTCATGAGAATGGCCAGTGCTCAGGTACGAAAACTCGCAACCTCTGAGCCTGTGAAGAGCAATTGCGCTGGCGAACATGCGCAAGGCCGTTTGATGCTTAAGCTCTTTGGTGCAGTTGTCGGCCTCCAAATGAACGAAGCAATGGCGCCAATCAATATAGCTTAGAGTTTTAGTCATGAGATGAGCCACTAATTCCATGGTCCTCGATCCAGATGACGGAACATGGTCTGGTGATAGTCCCACAAGCACTGCATGACCATGTGCAATAATTGTAGTGGCAGCCAGTCTAGGGCGGCTCCAGTTTGCGAACTCTTTGGATCCTCCGGTTGCTTCACTTTTAGGATAGGCATGTTTCGCTTGATCCATGCCATCCAGGATCAAACTGATCTCGCTGATAGGTGTCCCAGAACATGATTGACTCCTTGATTCTGATCTGTGGGACCAGTAGATTTGTCGATCCCTGTATTGGCGGGTCAGGTGAGATTTGTACTGACCAATCTGGGCAATCTTGGCAGGGCCGTGTGGTAGCTTTTTGATGATGAGTCTATATCTGATACATACTGAGCACTTTGCGTGACGCGACGCGGCTCTGACACGCAGGGTCTGCCCAAAGTCTTGCATCCACACCTGAGTTGCCCGGAGCCCCACGGGATAGGTTGCTGGCAGTTGGAAGAGGCTCAAGTGTAGGAGTCAACACGCACTTCATTGTGACATTGAACTTTCACTGCATTGTGACCGGGCCCCTGACTGACAAAAAAAGCTTCCTGGAGATGGCCACCAATGGGTGTTCAGCTGCACAAAGACGATAGTAGTCAGCGAACGAACCGGCTGGCAAATGTCTGATCCTTTTGGGGTCAATCGTCTTCTTGTCATCATACCTGTAGGCCCCATGGCGGGGTCTCTTGTTTGATGATGTGTGACCAGAATCAGGAAGTGTTTCCGCAGCAGTAGTGTAGAGGTTGTGCAGAAATTGGTATACTAGGCCCCGCTTGTGACTTTGCTTTCCGGGGCCTCGCGGTAGATATCGGCCATCCATGGGAGCTGTTTCAGAGCCGGATTTCATAGCTCGACTCAATCTAAAAAAAACGGGACAGCCCCAATCCCAACACCTTGCAAAAGCCGCGGTAGCACATCGGAAAACCCAGAAGCTTCAAACTGCGGGTTCCTCGACAAGAGTCTGCACTGCCACGCAGCAGGTCGAAGACCTTAGGAGGCAAGAGTGGAGGCAAGCAACGATAAACATTCACAGGTTTCTTCGTGGGAGTAAGACATTCATGGGCTCACCAGAATCTTGCTTAAAGAAACTTGCTTCAAATTTCTTCGTAATTGGTTGAGGAAGTGACGTATTTGTCTTGCTCCGGTTTGTCCATGAGGTTCAACGTTTTGTGAACCTGCAACAGCTTGGAAAATCCTGTGTCAAGCTTGAACGGCTTGAAGCAATTGCATAGACAACCACATTGGCCATCCACTTTGTATCGCAACAATCTAGGAGTCATGCTTGGGGGCTTCTTGACCTTGACTATGGATCGCCAACATGCAGGCATCCTCTTAGCTTGCCGCTGAAGCTGGAGGCCCGGCGCTGAAGCTGGAGGAGTCGATGCGTTCGTTTGGGAACATTCTTCATCACTTAGGTCAGTAACTGGACAAAGCTGAGTAGAATCACAAGCAGACATTGGCGCGCACCAATGTGACCAAATTGAAAGCACGATCACCAGCCCGGCCTAGGCGGTGCAAAGAATCTAGACGGTGGATGAGGCAAGGAAACGGGTTTGGAAGTGTGGAACCTGGGATCCTGGCTGAGAAATTCAACATGATACCACACGGACCATGGGAGGTAGAAGTCGGTGCAAACTCGATGTATCATAAAATATAATGCAGCATCAAATAATGTAGCATAAAATAGACTGAACATTATGTAGAAGACCGTTGACTTCTATTTGAGCGCTGAAGATCTGACGGAAAAGTCCTAGTGCCTTTCCATTCGACATGGTACGACCACAACTGGCTAGAGTGACAGGCTGCCTGAAAGCCAGAACGCCAACGCAGCTGAAGGCACAAGGAGAAGCAACGGGTCAAAGTGTTTCGCACTAAGATCTAAAGCAAAACAGGGCAGCTGCGCCGCTGCGCGAGGTGTGATGAGACACACCTCAACCCCCAGAAGCCTTCCCGGCCCCCCGTTTGAACCAGTGCTTTTGAGCAGAAAGCAGGTTGAATCCGGAGATGCTATTAATCAAAGTGATGAATACAATGTGCTGTCAAGTTGTTGCAATTGTCAGGTTCAAGTAGACTAGTTAGCACGGCAGCTATGACTGTGACTTACAAAAGCCTGATTTTGTTTGCTCGCGCTGTCTCCCCATGATGCCATCATGTTCGAATGGCAATGCTGAAGCATCGGCCAACGGAGGACCCCGAAGGTAAGTGTCATCAGCAGACCCCGAAGGTAAGTGAATTGAACGCAAATTGACCACCAAATCTATGAGGTGGATCTAAAATAAATCATTTCTTGGCACCGTGCGCCAACAAGGAAAGGGCCATATGCGCCATATCTGGCAGGACCACGTTGCCCAGCGCGTGCAATCGAGATTTGTCGTCCGCGGAGGAAGACTCTGCGAGCCACTTCTCCAAAGGTGGCTTGGAAGCGGCATGCCATGATTGCTCAGGCCAGCTCTGGAGGTTCTCCACCGGCTCGATCGTTCTGCCCTGGGGAGTGTGGTCGAAAAGTCCCCTGCGAGAACAATGCTTGCCAAACATTCATCTTGTGGCCTGAAAGACATCAATGTCTTGACGATGGATGAGGATGAACGTCCGCTCGCGGAAGACCTCGAGTGGGCGATCATATTGAACATCATCGAACGGTTGTGATTTGGTTGTGATTTGAGATGTCACCAACAAGCTTGCAAGTTTAACAGTAGCAGTTGTAAGCTATCAGCCGGCGCGGCTACATGGTGCCCCTGCAGCGTGACCCACCGCATCAGGAGCTTCCTCTTTTCCGTCTCCTGCCATATGATTCCAAAACAATAACAAAGAGGGCCGCTAAAATGGTCATGATTGAACGGTGTCCTTCAAGAGGAATGCCATGACAGGATAAAGGTCTTGCGAAAGCAGGTTGCTGACGTTCTCCAAGAACATCAGCTTTCTCAGTCAGCGCACTATCCGCTAGTGCCGCTAGTCCGCACTCAAAAAAGGAATCTTAAAACGCTAGATATAGATATAAACATATTACGACAGAGGTATCATCTGGACTTGCAATGGCAAAGCAACCAATGAGAGATCCGAGAGGCGCATTTGGGGTTTGATCCCAAAGGCGAAAGAAGTTGGTGCATAGGGAAGTGCGGCTGTCGCTGAGACCCTTCTTCAAGCCGGCCTTCGAGCATCCCTGAGCCAGAAAAATTGATGAAGTGTTGATTCAAAGGTGTATCAATTGATCCAAGACAAACAGCAACACTGAACATTTGGTGCAAGTCCCACAGAAAAATCCAAGGGTTTGGCTTGGCATGGAAAGCCACCCAGGAACCCGTCGACCATGTCAGGGTTCGCCAGGTCTGACATGTTAAACTTTGTGACATCGTCAAACAACTGGGTGCGCTTTCCGAAGTGGCCCTCTGCCACCCGCGAGGTGATAATCTTCTGGCAGAAGGAGTTGTTCTCGATCTGGGCCCACGGTCCAAAATGGTCAAAAGCATCATAAGGTGTATTCATCTTGTTGAACATTGGTGAGGGCAGCGCAAATGCCACGGGTTCCATGAGCCTCGAAAAGACACGTAAAGTTAAAGAAACGAAAGTTGAAAATTGAAGAACAGCGAAAACACATGGGACACTGAGAGCCCAACGACGCTGTTCCAATGTCGAGACCAAGGATACCAGCAAACAGGGACACCACTTTGAATTTGGGTGGATCCTGCCAGAATGAAATGGCAATGAACACTCCAATCAAAGATGGGCCGAACAGTTCATCCATGAGCCTGGGCCGAACAGTTCATCCATGGAAAGGTCTTGGAGAGTGATCCCGAAACACTCCCTGTCAAAGGGCTGGTCCAGTTCGGAGGCAGTCCTTGAAAAACAACAAATTAGAGAGCTGTGAGATATAGGGACATGGGGCCCTGAGAATCTGACCCGACATGTGCTCTGCAAGCCGCGGGGTTACGTGCTTGGCATATGGCAATCCCAAGCTGTCACATCGGGCACGATAAGCACGCCAGAAGTGAATCTGGGTCGCAAAATCCTGCGGACTTCATTAATGAAAGAAAGATGGAACAGATGTATACGCATGCTTCGCTTCAAAATGCTTCAAACATATTGTGTGACAAGTTCGAACAACTGTCTCTTGAGCCGCGGATAGACAAGTACCGCGTGTTGGCACTTGTGGTCGCGGAGAAGCAGCCTGCAGCATACTGGCCGGATCTTGCAAAAGGTGTTTGTCCAACAATTGTATTGAATGTATTGAGTGCCAAATTGTTTTCCACCACTCAGGGTCTGACGGATTGTGCCCCAGCTCTTTAACACCAGAGTCCTTCCCTTGACCATCCCGCCCTTCTGCGGAATTTTGTCCCGCTTGATGTCCCGCTTGGTTGGTTTTTTTTGCAACCTGGTATGTTTGCAAGAGTGTTTGCAACATGTGTCCAAACAACCTGTTACAGTCAAAGAACTGAACTCATCACAGCTTGCCAAAACGAATTGCAAAATCTTTGTTGCAAGGAACAAGATTGAGATTCAACGGCTGCCACTTTCGCAGTGGCCAGCAAACTGATTTCCAGCCGGCCACGGTGCCCGGTTTGGCCAGGTATCCGAACTTTGGCATCTTGCAGGGCTCCTGCCGGACAAGGCAAGATGGTTGCCAGATGTGATTGGCGCTACAATGAACCTTCTTGTATTGGATCCCCATGGTCGTCTCTAGGTGGTCCAGCTCTTCAGGGCAACTCAGTCAGTGTGTGTTGCAACATGTTGCATCACCGTTTCATACTATTTCAAGAGGTTATTCATTTTAAAAAAACATTACGGCCTGATTGTAACTGGGGCATGGGCTCGCTCAATTCGTCAACGTCCACCAACGGCATGCGGGCAACTCTCACTGGGGCCACAAGAACGCGCACAAGAAGGTCCAGTCCATGCAACATGTTTCAATTTGTTTCAACCCATCCTCTAATTAGAAGACAGCTAAGAGGTCATCTGTTGGAGTGAATTTTACATCCCGCAGACTTTCGTAAGGGCATACTAATTTGATTTAATTTGAGAAGTAACGATATCGGCTTGATATCTCTTGTGACTCATCTCATCGCAAAGCCGCTGGCAGGCGTCACAACGAAGGTCTGCAGCCTGAGTACCGCGGCGGTGCTTGGATGGGATGCCATGCATTTGATTGAACAAAGCGCCAAGCACAAATTTACAAATTGGGCAAGACATGTTTTCGCGATTTGTGGGGACCTATGACTGGAGCTGACCGAAGCTGATCTTTCTGTCATAATTGTCATAAGTATTGTCATACATACAGGGCACCCTCCAGCATTGATGGCTCAACAGGTTTCACAGAAACTTGGAATCCAGCACGCGCGCGTGTCTCACTGCGATATCTGCGATTGACTGTCACGCGATTGACTGTCATGGCCATCATAATTGGAAGTCTCCTTGGATTGTACTTGAATGAAAGACAGCTTGGATGTACTCAAGCTACACAATAAATTGAATCACTTTGTCAAGACTGCATCAAATTATGTCTTTGCTGGCAGCTTCAATGGATTCCGAAAATATCAAAGATGGGCTCGAGTTCGATGCCACTTGTTCATCTGTTGGGTCGTCATCCAAAGACATGGAATTCACGATACGGCACCTAGCTTGGTACAACAGGTGTGTGTGCATGCTTCACGGTTAAAAAAGAAATGCACTGGGACTTCGACAGCGGAGACCACTCGATGATGGCATTCTGCGAGCAGCGTGCAATTGGTCCAAAGCGACTATCCAAAGGTTGAAAGTGGCCTTGCGCTTCAAGGTGGGGACGGCCCCAAAGTCCTGCGTGACCTGAAAACTTCTGCCCAGACTTTGAAAGTCTTTAGTTTTCGGTATGTGTGTGTGTACTAACCGAGATCTGTGGTGGTTTTTTCATGTTTTTCTAAATTATGTCAATGTGTGAAGACTTTGGGGTCTGAGTTTCTTGCTCTGGATCTGGGCGATCTGGATCTCGGTGTCTCCGCGTCCTGCGTACATGTGCACTCCATTGTTTTGTTTAGGTTTGGATTCATGGCCTGGCTGCCACCCATATTGAAGCTTTGCAAAACCTCAAATAATCCACCCCGAGTTCATCGATTCGACCAAAGGGGGTGAACGACGAGATCATCGATCATCGAACGCAGAGTGCCGAGGCAGCCACGGCCGGTTAAGGAAGATCCGCCGTTGTCACCTCTCGGCAGACTGGGGGAGAAACGGTGTCAAACATGCCAACGTGTCAACATGCCATTTCAATACGGAAACCAAAGAAAGCGGGCCCGCCTCCTTCCAAGAAACCCGGGCACCCCGAGCAAGAGAGGCTTGAGGAAAATCGACCAAAGATCAAAAGTGCAAGATCAAACGAGTGCAACGATCAAAAGGTATCAAAAGTGTTCTCAGTGGACCCTGAAGGGAAGTGAGCTAAACTCAAATTGAACACCTCGAATCTCGATGAGGTCAGTCAGTGTGGGAAAACCCTTTGAGGGCGGAACCGTTCGACCTGTGTAGTCCACTCCCGACCTGCCAGCGCTCGGTGAGACCAAAGCAGTGAGAACCAGTGGGACGGGAAGCAAAGTGAGAATCCCCACAATGAGAGTCCGTCCCCACATGTTTGCCATTGAACCCAGCCTTCGACCCGAAATGAGGTGACAGATCTTTGGCGCCACCTTTCGCGCGGTGGCCACCGGATGAAGGGTGCAGTGCAGGGCTCCGCGGTGGTTCAAAAACACTTCCAACTAGAAACCCACCAACGCAATCCCACAATCAATCTGGTCCCCAGGCGCGATTTTGGCCACCAGCGCAGCCACTCGCCGGCGCTTGCAACGCCCGGGTCGATCGAAAACCCACGGAACGGACAAATCCCAAATACACATGTAATATAACCACGAATATAAACCACCTAGTGAGACTTGGGCACCATGATGGGTTATTCCTGTTGTAGTTTCTTCCGGGACTCTATCGTTCTGTAGTAGAAACATGTGTCAGGATTTTGGTCGGCAACGGTTGTTGGCCACAAAGCAGTTTTTCTAACAACAATAAATGCATGAAATCATATCCTGCAGCCCAACCGTTCACGAAAAAGGTGGATGTCACACACCCTGCACAACTTCGAAGAACTTCGAAGCTCAGTGTCTCATGTTCAGCAGCCCAACAATTAATCATCCATTCATCTATTACTATACAATATACGGTGTATATAATAGGTATTTTTCCTACTTTTTCTAACCCAACAGTGAATCACAGTTGGGTTAGTTATGGTCCACGGCTCCTACCAAGACGTTCTTGTTACACGCTGGTCCATGCCCATGCTTTGCACAGATTCGAAAAACTGTCAGCCACACATTGTCTAGAAACACTGCCACGCCAAAGCTAAGCAATGCCAGTCACTGTCACGAATCTTTTTGGTCCATGTACAGCTCAAGCTACTGGATGCAAAGCAAGCACCCGAACAAGAGGAACAGAAAATAATGACGGTGCATCTGTGCTGTAATACATGAGGTTTGCCCAGTATTGCCTTTCCTCTTCGAGTGAGACATCCTCCCTTGAGATACGAATGGCGGCAATCTGATAGCGTACTCTGTTCTGCAACTTCTTTGCATGCCACATCGCCTTGCATAAATACTGGTATCGCTCTGTCTTGACATCTTGCTCACGTTGATCATCTGAGATAGTACTGATATCGACACCATCGTTGAAGACATGGTCATATTCCAGGATCTCATCGATGTTCACCCATCCACCCTCATTGCACTTCGGGGACACATGAGGTTTTCGACCGCGGTGCGATTGAATCCCATTATGCTTTCCCACTCCATGCCTGAGTAGTCTATTGAGTCTATGGCTAACCTCGTTGACCCGCTGACTCTCCTCGCTGAACTTGTCGATGCGAGTTGCTGGGTTCATCTTTGGTGGATCCGTGAAAGTTGCATCTCTCTTCGGTCCATTCCAGTACTCCACATAGAATGTAACTCCATACTGTGGAATTATCTCGATGCTTCCTCTATCGCAAGTCACCTCAATCTGCCGATATCCAACCTTTTGAACTTGTTGTGGGTCAGGAGCAAGGTCCTTCACTTTGGGCATCTTTATTCCGAGTGCTGCAGCCTCCTGAATAAGTGCATCAAGTTCCCACTTTCCATTAGGACCTGATCTATCAACCCTGTGATTTGCGACCCTGTACTCTCCTCCTTCTTTGTCATCGGCAATGTCAAAGAGGTCGACGGGCTCTTTGAATCTGGTGACGAAACTGGCGTTCCCAAAGGCCTTCTTGGTTGCCTCGACCGCTTTCGCGTATTCCTCTTTTGCAGAGTCTGACGAGTGTGGTCTACCTTTGGCTCTCGGAGAGTGAGGTGGTACCTTACCTCCTAGTTCCGGTTCTTCTTCGGGAAGTTCAATATCTTTATCATCCACATCCATGTAGTCCTCGTCTTCGACGTCTTTGGATGACTTTGCTTTCCTCTTTCGGCTTTCAACATCACGTCGGATGATTGCCTTGTCGTCCTCGGTGAAGCACTTGCGCATAGTGTCCTCCATGTGAGAGAATGAGTTCATCAACTCGTCCTTCTTCTCAGTGTTGGGACAAATAGCCAGGTGATGTTGGTTTGAACCACAACAATAGCACACCTTTTGGCTCACTGCGCGTGCTCTGACCCTTCTGAGGTTGTCATAGGCGGTTTTCCAGTTGGAAGCGGTTGCTGTACCTTGCCCACTGCGCTTGGCAGCTCTTTTCCGTTCTTCAGTATCTGGATTCGATGTCGGGTAGTGCGACCATGTTTTCGTCGGGGATACTGAACGACCTTCCCCATCCTTGTAGTCTTGCGGATCAAGCTCAGGCGTAGGTGGTTCAGGCTCCTCGACTCCTGGAGTGGTACTCGCAGGGTCGGCTTCGCCATCCTTCATCTCTACATCAGGCTCTTCCGTAGACGTTCTTTTGGGCTCTGGGGCTATGGCCAGTCGTACCATTCTCCTGAACTCTGGTCTGGTAGCATACCTGGACATGACGGCATCGATACAGGCTTGTTCTTCAGCTGTAACATGGAGCCCTGAAGGTTTATTCCTCTTGGTGTTGTCATTGATTGATTTTCGGCTCGCTGCATAGAAGTGAAGAAAAGACATTTCTATACCTCTTCTGCATTCATTGATCTGAGCCCAATCCTCGAACAGCGTGTCTTTGAAGATGCCGGCCAGTTCGAGAACACCAGTCCAAAACTCCATGATATCGCCCGCAAGCTCAGAATTTGTAACAGTCCTATATTCATTCAACGAGAAGACGTCCTGGTACTCTTTGTGCGTGAAGAAATATTGGATGTAGTCGTGGTACGCCACATTCCCATAGTCCATATACGCTCGGAAGCCATAGTCTTCACTGTCTGGATCATAGTCTCGGTGGATGAAAAGAGTGGATCCCTTCCCTTGGGTACAGTACTGTTCCACAAGTTCCGACGGGGCTCTGATTCCACCATGATGCGAAATAGCTTTCAATGCTCCTTGAATCCAAGGCGGATTCTTCCTGGATAGCATCATCGCACCCTCGACCATGAATTCACGGAGATTCTGCGCTGGATACAAACGGTTCCATTCAGCATTCTTCTCCCAAAGGACTCTAACTCTCACTGCAGTTTCCCAAATGCTTTCTCTTTCTTGTTGAATCGTGGGAGTGCCGCTCTGAACACACCAAAAGTTGAAGTTGCAATTCACACAATGGCTTCTATTGTCTTTGTGTGTGTTCCAATCCTCGGATGCATCATGTTTGTTGCAATCTTCACAAAGATATGGTGCGGCATCTGCAGTGGCTTTGTAATTCTCAACTCTCCGATTTCCCGTCATCCAATATTCCATCCTGTCCTCCTCAGGCTCCGGATCTTTCAGAACGAATCTGATGTCCCTCCATTCGGTACCTTGACTGAAGCTCCCACCAACAGTATGCTTCGTGCTGGTCTTCTTCGGTTGCCCATCACTTGCCGACATAGCAACGTTCAAGTACCTGTCGAAGTTGTCCTGAGAAATTGGGACCTGGATCTCGTCCTCTGCCATGTTGTTCAAAGCACTGACATGAACTTTATTCATTGAACACAATAGGATGACCCTTTCTCTCGTGAGTTGTTTCTCCATCACAGCCCAAATCTTGTTCTTGTCGCCGCCTGTGATATAGTTCGCACTGGGAGCACCTGCAACTGAGTACATAGCTTTCCAGGCACGTGACGATTTGGTGGCCAAGGCACCACTTCGTCTCACTTGGTCTACAATGTCGGTGACAATGTGACTGTGATCATATCTTGCTGGCCCGAAGAACTTTGAATCTGGCTGGATGTTCACTAATACTGGAGTAGTCAGGAGCTGTCCGATCGAATGGACCTTCTCAGCCAACTTCCTTGAGAACTCTTTGAATGTCGCCTCGGTCAACCTCAGTGTGCTGCCGTTTGGAAACATACAATGAAGACACAGCCAGATGTGGACGGTTGTACCGTCCCCCTGATCTTGTCCATGTTCTTCCAAGAAAACGACTACTCTATCAAGAGTATCCAGGATGTCTTGATGCCTTTCTCCCTGAACTTGGAATACACAGCAATTTTCGAATGCCATCTCAGTTCGGATACCGTACTGCATCGTCGTGATTTTCT
The DNA here is from genome assembly GCA_963970005.1 of Durusdinium trenchii. Classification (NCBI taxonomy): domain Eukaryota; class Dinophyceae; order Suessiales; family Symbiodiniaceae; genus Durusdinium; species Durusdinium trenchii. The sequence goes on along the minus strand of CAXAMN010025317.1, from coordinate 411,609 downwards.
TTGACGAACTTGCTCTAGTCGCATAGTCAAGGTCTGTCACAAGAATGGTGTGTCCGGTACCGACTCCTCTAATCTGGCCACTCAAATGATCAACATCCATGACTCCTGTATCCCCGTCAATCATCACCTTGTCCTTCTCCTCGGTGTGGCACCCAACTTTGGATGAAAGGAACTTGATGTGATATGCGGCCTCCTCTGGCACATCGTTCAACTTCAAGATAAGTACCATGGCCCTTGCTGAGGGATACTGAAAACAACTTGTCAGATCGAACTCTTCAACCATCTCAACATAGAGCTTTGTCCAAAAACCATCGCTCTCGTTCACTTTTGTCCTCAAATGAGAATCGGTGAGAGGTTGAAGCCCCATTGATGAACTCGATCTATAATTTCCACCCAAAGTCACCCCGACATAATACGTGAGCCTTCTCACATACTGTCTCCAATCTCTTCCTGGCTCGGCTGTACGAGGACCAGCAAACGGAGCTGTAGCGTAAGCAGTGGTACTGCTTCGATAAGTCCAGAGATTGAATATGATGGGTTTGCCAAGGTAGTCCATACCGTTGCACCCGATAGTCGTCACACCTTCAGGAGGAAGCGTGACAAACCATTCTTTTGGCTGTGCAGGCTGTTTCGGCTTCGGCATGGGTTTGCACTTTGGCGGAGCTTTCGGTGGAGGTCGTGGAACATCATACGCTCCATGAGGTACATCGGATGACCAAGGATCCCATTGTTCATTGTTCCTTTCCCAAGGTGGCCTAGGACCTGAACTAGATGAAGTGTAAGGACCGCCCGGTGGTACCGAACTTCCTTTTCCTCCAAAAGTCTGGGTATAGTCATCACGATTCTTTGGTGCTCCACTTTGATCTCTTGCCCTTCTTGCTTCCTCCCTCATCTGTTTGGTGATTTCATCCTGACTAAGCCCTTTGTTCTTGGCATGATGGATCCGAAATTGACACAACCATTGAGGTTCCACCGCACTGAAATCTTTCAGATTGGGTGGTCCGATTGAGGGATTCTCGAAGGTTAAGTAGATCTTCTCCTTTGGCTTGCCCAAGGTCTCCAGATCTGGTTCTTCATCCAGGTTGGCTTCGGATAAATGGAGCTCTGCAATGTACTGATTCAAGATACTGATCGATGTGTCCCTTGCGAGAAGGTCTCGATGGACTCCTAGTTCAGCACCAAGAACATTGTAACCTGCCGTCCACACATCCGGTTTCACCTCTGGAAACCATTCTTTCAAATGCTGGAATGCAGCGAGCATCTGCGCATTCGTTTCAGATCTGAGGGAAATGGCAGAGTGCTCAATGACATGCCTATGAATGCATTGATACAACGCTTGGATGCATTGGAAATTGTTGATTGCGGCACATCTTTCCAAGGTTCCTCCCGATTGCCCTTTTGCAATGATCTGAATGAGGTCAGTCAAAGATGTGAGATCTTCGGGATGATTCTTGTTGTGAAACCTCAATGCAAATCCCAATGACGCACCCGCCAAGCTGATGTATCTGCAGCTGCGTTCCCAATGTTCGCCGGTCATTGCCATGTAGTTGCTGCTACGACCTTCAATGGGTGTCCTGTGATGCAGATCATTCATGGAATCATAGAAGTACCCGTCCCTCGTGATGTCTAGAAGTGAATCTTTTGACATCGCAGTGGAATTGATACCTTTCATGCCTCGTTTGGCGACCTTCTCATTCAGGTCTGCCAACATCCCTTTGACTGGTGCTTCTTGGTTGAAGGGTTCCGGCATGAACAAAGCCAAGAGATTGTCTGCAAATAATTCCAACCTGTCCCAAACATCATTGGATGCAAACGCCTCATAGGGAAAGTGCTCCGGATTAGGAGGAGGTGGCGGCCCAAGAGGTTTGTGTTCTGGTCGTACCTGTCGCTCTTGACTCTTGACGATGCCGATCACCCTCTTTATTCCAGCAAAGAATGCCCTTGTTACCTCCTTGCCGTCGTCCGTCTCTGGGTCATACTTGCTGAGCAACACTCTGAGGGATCTCACGAGGCGCTCTTGGATGGTTCCACCCTTGGCTTCAACGGCACAATAACAAGCGCTGATAGAGTAGACGGGTGGTACCCCTCTCTCCATCCACTTCTCTGCCAGTTGCAGAGCTTGTCCTGGGTCCATGTCTTCGACGAACTGTCTAGGAACAAGTGTAGGACTCTCCCCTCGTCTGCTATCCAATTTCTGGAGGTGTTCTTTCAGCTTCTTGGCTGAGGCCATGCTCCTCCCTGTGGCCCCATAAACAGTAGAACGGAACATGTTGACTACACAATCTCCACGATGTAGGGATGTTGTCAATCTCCAGGAATGGCTCACGAATGCTAATGAGTTCCCCCTTTGTGGTAGGGTTGCCGGTGACAGCCCAACAGTGATTGGATGGAACTCAGCGAACTTCTTCTTGGCAAATTGCTGGATCACGCCGGCACCAAAATGGCTAGCTTGGTTGATCTCAAAATCTTGCTCAAGATGATTGTGAAAGGTAATGACACTGGCGCATGAATCATGAGTGTCATGGTTGTTTTCACAAGTGAATTTCTTCTTCTTAGAATCGTGAACCGACTGAATGATCTTGTCAAATCTTTTATTGATATTGACTTCTGAACATGGGTTACCGTTTGACATGGAGGGATGCGGCGATCGCGACCAATCGTAAAGCACAGGAGCACGGCTGGTCACATGCTGCTTCTTCCACAATGACAATGCACGTTTGTTCAAAGTCTCTATCATATGCTGCGCAATTCTAAGAGTATACAATTGAGTTACTCTCGTTTCTCTTCCGGCACAAGGTGCATGCTGATGTTTATGATCACACTTCTTCATCAAACTTTGAAACTGCACCCCCCACGACACAATCCTCCACGGCTTCTTGATGGGTACATTTCTATGACCATAATGAGTTGCGAGGCCATACATACATCCGTCGAAGTCATGTACGTGTGATTCCGTGCCTTCTATCAGAGTTGTCATTCTATCATCTCTCCAATACTCGCAACTTCTAGGTAGCTCAGTAAGCGCACATGCTCCTATTGCGAATACATGGTCAAGTGCATGGGCAAAGCAATTCCACAACGACCAATACAACTCTTGATGTTTCTCAATCTGCATTTCGGCCTTTATACTTACAGTCCTATTCAAGCGATTCCATGCAGAACCACCAGTGCAAGGACCCGCAAAGAAGACACAATCAAGACTGGACCGGACACATGCTTTCACTTTATTGATGCCATAAGCAGAGCAGGCATCGTCGTCCTCTGTGATTGTCACGATGTTCATGAACTGCTTCTTCAAACAAGTCTGGAGAAAGGTAAACCAATTCTGTTCTTCAGCACACATGAGGACTAGACATGGGACATTTCTTTCGAGCTCTTGTAGCATGATGCATCTATCAAAGATATCTTGAGGACCCTTGACGTCTTGCTGATGGAGTTCGAACTGATATTTGTGTGACCGTCCTGATCTCCTTTGTAAGACCAAATGCAACACGGGTTTTCTTCCCGGAGGTGTGTCACTTGCAACATATTTTGCTGTTTGTGCAATGAACATGTGCTCGTGGGCAATGGTGTTCATCCCCCACGCTTGTATGCCTGTTGCAATCGCCGTGACATCGCCCTTTTGCTTGTTATTGCTGTTGTCTGTCGTTTCATGTTGTGGGCTGTGTCCGTGACCGTTGGAAACGATCAGGAATGTTGTATTTCCTATCCATGGATCGTCCTTACCTACGGAATTACCCTTGAAACGCCAGGTATCAACTTGTGTGTCCTTACCGCTCTTGTAGAACTTCTCAGTCCTACGATAATCAGACAGATCCGACAGCCGGACAGGACAGTGTGAGTCTTCACTAGGGACAAACTCTTGTGTTCTCGGCACATTATGCACTCGGGTGAGTGTGTCGCCATCGCGTCGCCATTCATCTCGGTAATTTTTATTTGTTTTTGGGTTTTTCTCCTTCGAATCCAGGCGCACAAAATGGTCTTGCACCGCACCGAAAGCGCGAATTGATGCACCGTCCTGCCCCCCACTCCCCCCATGAACAAGACGTAAAAGCGTGTTGATCACACGAAGGGTGGCAGGATGACAAGTGTTGAGAGGAACCTCTTGTGACTGGAGCAAAGCTGTATCAGTCGACAAGGAGGCAATAGAAAACTGTAGCACAGCGTCTGGAGCCCAAGGAACATTGGCTAAGGCCAGGAACGGGGATTGAGATAAGCAGGCGCCCGCCTTTGGAGATGAGGATGCCTTGGAGGCATGATACAGGAAGCATGCACGTTCGACCCAATGATCAAAGCGCAAGGCTTGCTGCAGTGGCGTAGCTTCTCGTTCCACACAATTCCAGGAACCATTAACAAGGACCCATGTACTCCGACACGTGTCTGACGGTATGTAGCGACCCGGTGGGAAGCGACGATAATAGACTGGGACTTTGACGACATAGATGCAATCTCCATTGGGGAGATCCTGGACACCTTCTTTTCCTGTCATTCCTTTTACAAAGACTGCACGAGGCAAGACCGGAGTCTGAGTGTATGGGAAATTAGGAATGTCATCCGTCTTAGTCTGAAAGATTTGATGATCGATTTTCTTATGATCGACTGATGGAGAGACCATGTCAGCCAACTCTTTGGAGCTCAAATCCTCTGGGTCAAGAAGGTTGATCAACATACAAGCCCGGCGCCACGCAAGTGGAGTCCGAAAGGCCTTTGTATGAATATCAGCACACATCTTGTGGGAGATCTCGTAGAGCAGCACGAAATGGTCCTGTTGAAAATGTTCATGCAATGAGACAATGGATATCCCATGAGTGCGTTCAAGATGACGCATGGTGGGATTCTTCCCGGTTCTGGCAACTCCAATCATACCTTGATTATCATCATGGAACAATATTTCAGGAGCTTTGCCCGAGAGCGTTTGCCAGAGGCCGATGGAGGGTATCCCAAAGTTGCGGAGAGTGGAATCCGCCGCGACTATTTCTGCTTCAGGTGTTGAATGGCTGATACATCCTTGACGTTTGCTCCCTCCAGCAATGGGAAATCGTGTATGCTTACCTTGTACGTGCATGTGAGAGCCCGACGTGGAACGAAGGGTCTCACCGCAACCAGCAAAATCAGCATCAGCGAAGATTCCGACCGAGAGAGTTGCGATCGGATCGCCAACCCATCCAATCATGCGCTTGTCTAGAGTGCTGTTGACATAGCACATGAGATGATGCAAACGAGCATCATCATTGCTGGTCCATTTATTCACATTCCTGGCCAGCATGTTGATTGATCTCAATAGATCGAATCGAGCAATTCTGGCAGCGTACAACAACTTCATGAGTATACTCGCTGCATGTGGCGCCAAAGAACCACGGTTTCCATCGTCCGGAGTGACGTCAGATTCGGACTTGGAATGCAACTTACCAGAATACTTGGGGTCAAAGGTGTTAGCACACCATGGACACGTAACGGCCTCTTTCCCTGGAGCGGGTGCTCGTGCGGGATGAGATTTGGTTTCTTCTGGGACGCTTGGTGTCGTGACCTTCTTCAATTTTGTATCATGACCGACAATGTCTAAATACTTCTCGACGGACAGTTTCAACAATCCTTCCATGTTGTATGAGACGGTGTTGACTACTGTTCCATCGTGGAGTTTGGACTCTCCTCGTGTGAGCATGCAGCCGAGATAAAGTCCAAGATCAGTCTCGGGCTCAATCCTGAGTTTCGTTCGTAGCATAGACCATCCTTTGGTCATGTTCTCGGTTGGTCCGGCAAGTTTCAGGTCGTCCACATATATAACGAGAAGAAGTTTCAGGCCTTCATGAAAATACATTGATGGCCATTCATCACCAATTGGCTTGAAGCCAAGTTGGCGCACCTGCGTATCGCAGTGCTTCTCCCACATTGTACCTGCGTCCGGATGTCCATACAAGGCTTTGAGGAGGCGTACCACTGGTCGATGATACTTTGATACATCAACATCATCTGGCCACGCGTCTGACGGTAACTCGACCCAACAGGGCGGTCCCGTAAGAGAAGCCTGAATGTATGCCTGAATCGCATCAGCGAGCTTGACCGAATGTCCGGGAACACATCCATAGAAATCTGCCCATCTAGAAGATTCAAAGGACGCTGGTGAATTGCCCAAGTCCTGAAAGAAAGCTGCTTCCCAATTCTGATTCTTCACTTTGTTTCCTAGCAATACTCCTCTTCCCTTAAATTTTCGTCTCTCATCACTCATTGGCAACTGGTAGTTCTTTTCCACAATGATGCCATGGACCCTTGCAAAGTGCACGACCTGCTTCAGAGTGAGCGCTTCTTGTTTTACGTCGTGATACTCCCGAATCACAGAGAAGTCGAACACTCCTTGCTCATGAAGTCCCAACCATTCTTTTCTCATTGAGGCTTTGGCCTTGGGATTCTTCAGCATTTCTGCTCGACTAACAGGTCTGGAGACTGCTGCATTGAACAGGTTCCGATAAGCACTCATCGGGTTCGTTGTGTCGGCATATGTGTATCTTTCTCGATGTTTGGAGATCGAGTTGATGCAGGGCATTGACGGAAATGACAAGTGATGATCTTTCAAGTTCTTTGTGAAATCTTCGGTTGTGCATCTATTGGATTCCGTTGGCATTGCATATGCTACTGCCATATCATTGAGGATTTCTCCACTGTTGACATCAATGATATTGAGTGGATCCCAAGTAGCACGTGGGCCGAACCCATTCTCCACACTCGTCCATTCCTCCCATTCGACTAAGTAATCGTCGTCGCTTGGGAGTTCTGTGGAAAGTGTAGATGCCGAAGATGGACTATAGCCCCCCATGTCATCGTCATCGGTGATCAGCGTCCGATCTTTCTTCAGATCGATGAAGATGTTGGGCGATACGTCCTTAGGATCATCATCCTTGTCCTCCTTCTTTTTCTTCCTTTTGTCCTTGCTGGATCCCGCACCTTTACTCTCTCTCTCTTTCATCTTTTCTTTCTCGAGAGCTTCTTTCTTCTCAGCGATAGCTCTATCAGATAGAGACAACGCTTTCCATTCTTCTGGAGTATATTTTGATCTTGGTCTCGGTGATGACCTGAAGAACCTTCTTCCGTCTGATCCAACCTTATATGGATTCCCTTTTCTGTCCAGTTTCACGGTCTCACCATCATCATTCAAGTAGATGATACCATCACTTGCCTTTCCCACGGACATGTGTTCCATTGAAGGATCTCCAACTGGCGGGTGATCTTCCCTGCCGGTCGAAGGTGGTACCTTCGCCTTGGCAGGTTTGGACAATATTTTGGAGTGACCGCCATCAGGTTTTGGATCATCATCACCACCGGGATCATTTCGTTCTTCATCATCTGCTTCATGATCTTCAATGGCGTCTTCGTCGTCCTCATCCCTAATCTCCCTTTCCGCAAGCTCCTCAAAATCCATACTGCGCTCACTTGGTTCGTAATCTCCATAGTCAACCATTCGACTAGGATCTCCGACCTCTGGCTCTCCATCTCTCCTGTCACGGATCTTCATGCCTTCCAACGTGTTGTTGATCTTCTCATATCCTTCCTTCAACGGGAATTCGATGGGAGCGAGGAATACCAGGGTCTCCGTGAGCTGTGGTGTGAGTAGCTTTCTGATAGGACGATTGGCATCAAATGCAAGGCTTTGATGTGCAAAAGTTTCAAGACTCCACACTCTATATTGTCTCGACCAGTTCATCCCGGGCTTGATCTCATATCCGGCGAAAATACCTGGGATTCCCTTGGGATCAAACTTGTGCTTCTGCTCAATCCTTCCTTGACTGCTCGGCATGAAGAAGACCTTTGCACCAAAGGGGATCTTCTCTCCATGGAACTCTTTTCCATGTAGCTTGTACCAAGGGCTCACTCCGTCCTCTCCTTCCTCAATGTTCAAAAGATGGCTGACGCATTCTACTGCACAGCTCCAGAAACATGGTGGTAATCCCGCTTCCAAGAGGCAAGTTGCGGTTGTCATCATAATGACCTGATTGTTCCTCTCCGCCAGAGAATTGTTCTGAGGATGATTCGGTAGAGAATGATCGAATGGGATCTTCAGCTGCTTCATAGCCGTCTCAAACTCTGGGGCTTTGTCGGCATAAGCAATCTTGATCTTCTTCAATCCTTTGAAGTGGTTTATTGCATTGACCACGTCCTTGGCAAACCTTTCTTTCGACGGATAGGCCCATATGACGCCTGTGTACCTGTCACGAATGACGAAGATCTCTCGATCAGTACTGATCCCTTGATCAAGGATGTTCCTCGTATCGACAAAATCAAAGGTAACCAGATCCCCAAAAGCTTTGAGCTTTCTCTTGAACGCTCCTCGATGCGTCTTGAAGTGTTTCATCTTTGCTCTGATGCATGACTCACAGTAGGGATTCTTGTAACGGTGTGTGAGTAGATGTTCGATTTTCCTGGCATCTGCTTTCAGAGTTCCTCTTCTCACCATTCTGCTTGCACCGTCAACAATATCCACCTCGATGTCATCTGCATCATCATCGTCAGCTTCTGGTTCACTGTCTCCGGCGACATCTGATCCTACCTCATCTTCTTCTCCAGGAGATGCCTTGAACTTCTTATTCCTCTTTCGTCTTTTGACTTTTGGAGGCTCAATCACAGGGAGGTCGTCATCATCACACATGACGCCTTGAGGATCCACATCACAGTTGATGAAAGCCGATTGGTAATCAGCTTCACCTTCTCCCAGGGTGAACCTTGCGATCATCTCCGCCCTTACATCGTCGGTGGGGTTACAGAAGTCACTGCCCTTGACAATATATGGGATGTTTCCCTCTACTTCTAACATGATTTTCTTGTAGTTCGGGGAAACCATGTACGGGTTGCCGCAGGCTGGCCATATGAATGTGTAACCTTCCTCCATGCATTTCTTTCCAACAGACAGTACTGAAGGAGACTCATCTAAGACGAATGGGGAGTAGGTAGAGTCAAATTCGTCGAAATGAATGTCGGCGACTCCCTTTGTGGATGTCACTCCATTTGCGGTATAGAATGACATTGATTGGTCGCTTTCTCTCACTTCCAGACCTAATTTCTTGGCTCTGCCTTTCGATATCAAATCATACCCACATCCTGTGTCCATGATGAACTTTGTTCTTGACCCTTTGGCTGGAATAGACAATGTCTTTGTGTCTGCATGATCTTTCTTTCCCTCGCATACATGAGGAATGACTTTATGATGGAAAACTAGGCCGTCATCTTCGTCAAAAGACATAGTGACCGCTAGGTCACCCTTTGGTCCAACTGGTATTCGGACCCTCTTGATCTCAGTGTAGGGGACCATCAATATGCCTCTTGCCTCTGCGACCTTTTCTTCAAATCTGATTTGTTCTTTCCTCGTGTAGCAGGTGAGCTCTTTCTCATCGTATCGTTTGATGTCTGGACGTAGAGGTTTCCTTTCTACTACCTTCCATTTGTTCCTGACTGAGTAGATCGCTTCGTTCAACATGATCTCACAAGTCTCTTCATCAAAGGATACTTTTGCACCTCCTTCTCTTGCCTTGGCGGATGCAGCAATCCCTTCATCTTCGGATTCGTCCATGAAGAGTTCACCGTCAATGGCTGGGGCTCCAGGCTTCGCCTTAGGCTTCGGTTTGGGTTTTTGCCTTGGGCTTTGGCCTATCGTCTCCTGAGTCAGCTGGTGCAGATATCCCTTTCTTAGGAGAGGCTTTTGGGTCATGGTAGAACTTGCAATCCTTCCCTTTGTCACAAGTTCCTCGAATCCACATCCAACATACTGGCTTGTCATTCTTTCCGACAGAAGATCCTCTGGATGGTGATCTGGGTTTCTTGTGACTGAATGGGCAATCTTTCCCCATAGTGCAGTTACCTTTCACGAAGTATTTGCATGGTATCTTCTTCTTGTCTGTACTCGGACTTCGGCTGCGATCCTTTCCATCACCTTTACCTTTCCCCTTTCCCTTTTTGTTCTTGTCTTCAGGATGCTTCTTGGGATTGGGTTTCGGCTTCACTGCAGCAGCGTCTTCTGAGACAACCTGTTCTTGTTGCCCTTTTGGTTTCTTCTTCGGATCAGCTGGTGCAGCTTTCAGTTTTGGAGCAGGTCCGCCTGGTTTGAGATTCTGAAAGATATTGGCCACATTCTTCACTGCCTTCTCCTTTTCCAGGATCATCCTGTCTTCAGTTTGCCGTTCGATGTGCCTTCTGATCATATCACGTAGATGTTTGTATGTCTTCTTGGCATCATCGTCGTTCATGCTGTTGTAGGCGCTGATGTCGTATGCCATGAGGTTTGAGTTCCTGATCTTTCTCCATAGGAGATCCCGAAGAGTTTCGTCGCTCGGGACGTCAACGGGCTTCATTCCTGCCAGAATCTCATCCCAAGTGTGGAAGAACAACGATAAGTTCTTGTCTCCTTGATATTCTAGTTGGTAGAGGTGCATTGAAGTATATAAGACTTCCACATTTGATGTTGTCTTGAAATTCATAAGGATCAGGGCTAGGACCTCTCTTCCCTTTATGAGGCTTGATGTTCTCCCTTTTGCATTGATCCTCGTCCTCAACTTCATAGCTACACCTGAACCATCATCTTTCGCATCCATGACGACCTTGGTAAGAGCTAGGCCGAGTTTGGCATCGATTGAATGGAATCTTTGGTCTCCTGAGTCGACAAACTTGTCCGGATCAGGATCGTCCATGGCTTCTTTGATCCAGTCGATCCAGGGCTCTTGATCTGAATCATTGGCCGCAATGATGATCGATTGAATGAGATTTGCCTTCCATAGTCCAAGATCATTGATCCTGGGCCATGACGGAACGTTTATCTTTGATTCTTCCTTCCTCGATACTTTCATGATTGTAGAGGTTGCCGGTGCAAGATGAGATGAAGAGGAGGATGCTTCTGCTTCTGAAATCTTGTCCCTCAATGATTTGTTCGCCTCGGATAGCTCAATTGATTTCTCCCTTTCCTCGGCGTACTCATTGTGGGTTTCGGCATACCATTCATACATCTCATCTCGGCTCTCTGTCATTTCATTGTACCCGTCCTTGTAGTGCTTCGCCTCCTCTTTTGCGTTCCGAATCTCATCTTCCTCGGACGCGTGGGTTGGTAACCCGCGGTCTCTGGAACTAGGACGCTTGCTGTACCGAGAGACTATGGGTGCCATTCGTGCTTCTGCTTTTAATTTCGCATTTTCCATAATGACATTCTTTGTCTCCTTCTGGCTTTCCAATAGTGCATTCTCCAGTTCTCTGATCTTCTGTTGAATTTCAGCACCATCATCGCCGAACATAGGAGCTCTCATCATATTCTCTCTTTTCAGCTGTGCGTTGGCTTCGGATAGAGCGAGGTTGGCGTCTTTCAACTGTTGTCGTTCACGGATGGAACCTTCTAGGACTTCGTTGTTGAATATTTCTCCTTTTGCGATAACCTCCTTTGCGACGTTTGCTTCGTATTCATGGTGGCTCGCCTTCATTTCTGCCATTTCTTTAGCAGAGACTTCAGTCTGGCATACAAATATCTCCATCCTCATGCCCACTCCATCTCTTCTATCTCCGCTCTCGCGTTGAGTTCAGCTCCACGTGCCATAGCTAGTTGACCTCGTAGATGATCAATAACCATAGCTTCCTGATTGCTCTGATCTTGAGATGAGTGAACACTGTGTTGAAGACGTCTTTCCCTGACCTCACTGTTCCATTGTTCTTCTCTCTGGTGTTGGATCACCTCGTGCATGTTGACATTCTCATTCTGTAGCGCAATCATTCTAGCTTGTATCTGGTCAGCTATTCCGACGAAGGCTGTGTTCTCATCCTGAATGGCTTTTGATCTTCTATTGATCGCCAATGAAGATTCATTCTGTTCTTGGATGTGTCCAATTGCTGCTTGAAGCTCTTGGGACATTCTGTCCTTCGTTGCTTTCACAGATTCAAGCTCTGAATGTTCTTGATGAGTTTCTTGTGCAAGCTCTTGATATCTCATGTAGATATGTTCAGCTGTCGATTCCGCCAAGCGTAGCTTGTGTTCGAGCTCTTCAATTCTTATTGTCGCTCCTTCATCTTCCTGTGTCATCTCTTGTAGATGTTCCTGCATCTTCCTGTTGTAGTCAGACATTTGCCTGAACTCCACTTCAGCCTCGTGGTGTAGTCGTGAGTATCCGGCTTGGATGCATTCATATTCTTCATGAAGAAAATTGTATGCGTTTCTCGCCGGTCTCAATTCTTCACCCAGCTGAATCTCTCTTCTTTGCTCTTTTGTTCCTCTATCATCGTCACGTCTTTTCTCTATACTCCTTCTTGGGGATCTCGCGGTAGACGTTATAGGCGATGTAGATCTTGTTGTAGCTCTCATCGATCTTCTTGGTCCTACGGGTGCAAGATCGGTCAGATTCCGAGCCGGTGGCACGGATCTTTCCGAGATTTGTGATCCAGTAGGCATAGTGATAACGTCAGCATTTGCTGATGAATCAGTACCCATTGTAGAGTCTGGTGACGAAATGGTGTTGGGACCACCAGGAGCAGCGAATGAATAGGGTTCGCTTCCATTTCCTCCTGAGCTTGACATTGCAGGTTTCTGTAATGACTAGTCTTGTTCTTGGTCTCGTGTAGCTCGTACGGCTATAAAGAGCGCGTACGGCTGATAACCTGCGAGTGGATCTTAATCAGCGAAGTTTGAAGCTATCACTGACGATCCATAAGCGGCGTAGCGTCGGAACGGAAACCGCACCTTTTCTAGTCGCTTGATCCTTGAGCCAAAGTACATATGGTACATATATATGTACAAGTTGCACTGTACGTGTCGCTGCACTTCCATTCGCAAAGAAGAACAATCAAGCAACATCTAAACCATTGATGCTCAAGAATGTTCAAACAATCCAGGAAGGTGGAAGCCTGGGGGGGGACTGTCCCTGTCTCGTGCAGCCCAGGAGCGGGCCCTCTTCTAGCGTGAGCCTGGACATGAAGGCCTCCAAGGCCACTCGTTCTTGGGAGTTGGACTCCAAGGCCTCGTGCAGGTTGTTGCAGGACATGTAAATGGGCACGTAGACGAAATCCGCCTGGAGATCCCAAAGAGACCAAGAGCGAAGGCAATGTTGATTCTTACTTCCAGGCCTGTCCTTTGGATTTCGTGAAGGGGGGGGCCGGCAAAAGTTTTGGTTGCTGACACCTCTCCCCGCGCAATTTCTGAACAACAAATATTGTGCATCATCTTCTTGGTAAAACTAAGATGGCCTATGCCTATACAAATTGACTGAACTAAAGCTGCAAGGCCAGGAATACCAAAAGGCAACACATGTTCTCACAGTTTGTTGCACCGGCTCCCAGCCAAGAACTCCTCAACAGAATCTGAGATTCTGCCAAACATTTACCTGCAAACCTCATGAACACCTAAGACATCATGGCCGACTTCTACCATATGAATATTTTTTCTATGTCTCTTATCTTTTCCTGCGTCAACATTCTAATTGCATGTCCTTCATTTTTTGTGTGATTTTTTTTGGAATGCTGTGACTGAGGTTCGGTACGAGAAAAAATATGAAAAACATCATAATAAGAACATGACCCAAGAAAGGAAACAAATCCTGGTCGAATCATGTGAAGTCTTGTCCGCTACTACCCTGCATGAGTACAAACCTTAGGTGCAGCACCAACTTGTTTGTTTCGGTCCTGACCTCACTGACTTGGCTCACTCGACACTCGGCGCGGCGGAGGAACTCATGCACCCACACCTGGCGAGTGAACAGGCTGAGGGAGCTCATGGAGGATTTGGGTTCTATCAGGACGTCTCAAAAGTTCAGATGACCATCGCCATGATGGATACAGTACTTTCAGCGACTTGTCCATGTTCCCAGTCCGGCCACAAACAGGGTATATAACTCTTTTTCTACAGTCACTCAGTGCGTCTGGCCCAAGTACGGCCGTGTGCTGGTTACCAAACTGCTAGGAGCACACCTTGCTAAGTTGTTGGGAAAGTGTTCATTAAACCCCACCAGGACCTAAAATTAACAAACAGGATAAGAAACAAGTTCTTCTTACTTTCACAGAGTAGGCCCCCAAGAAATTACTCCACACTTTCCAGGGTCGTGGGGTGCATATATGATTAATCTCTTCAATGATCAAGAATTGGAGGCATCACCGCGAGAGTCCGTGAGAGTGATCAAAAAGCTTAATCCTCATCAGCTTCCTCCTCCTCCTCTTCCTGATTATCATAGTATTCTTGTTATCCTTCTTTATGAGCTGTGCGGAACCAAAAAACGCGGTGTCCGATCACCGCTTTCTCGCCCCAACGCCTCAGTGAAGCACAAGCCCCTCTCCGCACAGGACAAGGGATTGGCCCAGAGCGACTTGAACTCGGCTGGCTCCGCCACAAAGATTTTGGGCGATCCTGGCCCACAGGGCATTGGCCCACCTGCGCGATCGCACGGCGGAGGATTGGTGGTCTGGTGACACCGTGACGAGAGGGCGACAAAAGAAGGTTGGAGGATTTCTGGATTCATCCTCTGAGAAGGTTGGGGATGTGAACATATGATCAACTGAGTGGCTTCGGAGAGGGTATATCGTGGATAGTCCATCAACCCTGGATCCGCTTGCTATTCGCTTGTGAACGAAGGAATTCAAAACCCCAGGCAGCTGCTGCTGTGGACGCCTTGTGACGATGCGTCCCCATCTCATTGTCTATCGACGACTTATATACATACTCGACGGTTCTCAACTCCTTTTTGAAGTTGCTCATTGTTTATACTTACAACTTTCTCATAGTCATTACCTCTTCAGAACCCTCCATTTTTTGTGCATCCCATCCACCCAAACATATCCCCTTCGCCCAGAAACTGTTCGCCTGGCTTGGCCTCTGAGAGGAACCATGTGAAGTGGGACCAAGCGGCCCGATTGGTCTGATATAACCTGCGCCAAGAATCATCCCTTGGATGAACACTGACAAAGCAAATAAATTAGAGAACAACTACATGTAAAACATAACAGGGTTGTCTAGCATCATTGCCATCTAGGATCTAGGATCATCAAAACCTGGTCCAGCTGGCCATGAACTATAGATCAAAAACTTGGGAGAGCTGTGGGAAGTCTTGGATTCGTCACCTGCCTCATTGAAGTGGCATCTTTTTCCCAAAGCTACTTCTATTTTGCAGAATTGTTGCGGAACAACGGGTTCCATGTTTGTCCACGTGGAGGCGGCATAGGAGTAACTATGAGTAACCTGCAGCTGCAACCCCTGACAATGGCATGGAATAGCTTGGGTTCAGCTGAGAAAC
The DNA here is from genome assembly GCA_963970005.1 of Durusdinium trenchii. Taxonomy (NCBI): domain Eukaryota; class Dinophyceae; order Suessiales; family Symbiodiniaceae; genus Durusdinium; species Durusdinium trenchii. The sequence continues at coordinate 396,376 of CAXAMN010025317.1, read as the reverse complement.
CACTTGCAATCAGCTTCAGCCTCTAACTGCTCGGCCATCCTCCCCGCCACCTCGAGTCCTGCCAGTCCAGGCACACGGCTTCGCTTTGTGCGTTGAAAATTGGTCCGAAACTGAGCGAAATTGACATTCCCGAGTGGTGAACTTTGTTGGATTGTTGCAACACTGTATCATGTAATGCTGTGCCGCACCTGACAAGTTCTGATTCTCTTTTTGAGCCAGGAGTTTGGCTGGGGAATGTTTGAGCAAACTTTACAAGCGACATATCAACTGTGATGGGACAGTTGATGGAAGAGTTCAGTACTACATTGCTACATTGGGTATGGGATCCTTCGTTGGGCACCCATCTGTGACTGGCATCTCACTACTGCGTGGTGCACTCTGCTTGGCAACGTACCTTATTCCTTCTGTTGCAGTCTTCTTGCCATGCGACAGTACCCTACACACTCGCGGAGCGCATAGCCAAACTGCTTGGCTTGCTTGGGTTCAGGAAGGAAAGGAGCATCCTCCTCCGCTACATCATACCAAGAGACCCCCTTACGACCCGCACAGGGTCCAGTGCAAGAGCGCCATCCTGCACATGTGTGTGTCTGGAACCAAACGTTGAATTCTCCACTTGTTGGGTGCTTCTTCATGTGAATTTTGTTCAAAGTATACGTCCCTCCTTTCAAAGAGTACACGATATATCCACCATCACCTCTGTCTTTGTAGTACATTCCCACAGGCTCGGACCTTGTCTTTGCAAGAAGCTCCTTGGTGGTTAGGTCCTCCGGAACACTCTCAGCTGTCGGCAACTGACTGGAGCACATCCCCTTCAAGCCAAACAATGCATGACGAGGATGGCGAGGACGTGACAAATCTGGAATCTGGACCATGATCCTGCAGCTCTGGAAAACCAACGGACTTCTCCAACAGCTCGTCCTCTGCCAAGAACAACTTCAAATCATCTGCATGAGCCCCGATGTCCTCCACAATGACACAAGCCGTGTCAAATGATATCAAGGTCTTGGATCCATTGTTGGGAATTTCCAGAGTATCAAGTCGCTCGTACAGTTGGCGAAAAATATCTGCGTGAGTGCCATTGATCTGCTCATGTATGTACACGGCGAGGCTGTGAATTGAAACCGGTGTCTCGCCAGAGGAGAATGTCTGGTGCCAACCTTTCTGCCATGGCTGCATTCCTGTGGACCACTTGTGGGCCAATGCCTTTCTGGGACGATCGAACAATCGCCACATGTCGAGCAGCTGATGTTGTGTGGCTTGGCTTCGCGCGGGTTTTCACCGGCTTCGTTTGCAAAAGCATGTTTCATGGGCAACGCAAGGAAGGAAACTATATATAATGAGATGTCACAACGTCAGCCACAGCTTTAAATTGAGGATTCATTCTTCTTTGACATAATTCCCCAGCACGTCCAACGCTGCTGCCAAAATTGAAGTCTTTCAGGGGTATGTTGTGGGCATGCTTCTTACAGCCTCCTCAAATAACAACCAAAAGAAACTACTTCCACAAACACGATGCGAATGATTCAGGATGGTCAGTCCACAGTACGTAAGTAGCATACACAAAAAAGAAAAAACACCCATTAAAACTCATATACAACCTGCAAACACTTACTGTGGGAGTGTAGACCCTAGAGACCCGGACAAGTATCAGTTTAGGTCTGTTGTCGTGGAATTCCTCCATCCTGTGCCATCCTCTGTCCTTCCATCGCCGACTCTTGCCCCAAGCGCAGCTCCAGCTGCGGCAGCACTGCCATGACCAGCGCGGCGGCGCCCGCACGGCAGCGTGGCCACAAGCGCTCTGCATGCTCGGTCACGCTGATGGTCCGGTTGGCGCAGCAAAGGGACCAAAGCTCCCGGGGGTCGCCATCCTAGGGGTCTAAGCCGGAAGCACCACGACTCCAGGCTGAGACTGGTCTCTTTTTGGAGTTCTCAGGTCGAAAGTAACAATTGATGAAGAACTGATTGCCACAAGAACGTGTTCATTCATGCCTCCTCTTGATTTAACACTTGAGGAAGTTGGAGGTCTGATTCACTGAGAGTCACTCCAAAGGTGACCCGGGACGACGTTCTGAAAACAACTATCTGGATACATTGCACATCATTGCGCCATCGGCCTACGTCCGGAAGAGTCTGGTTTCCAATGGCAATCATATTAGTAGCCCAGGAAGCCTGCACTCCAACAATCTTCAGCAAGGACCTACAATCCAACTCCACCCCATCAGAAGGCTCCAAACCAACTCCAAGGATGTGTTTTTTGCATGCCCAAACACCTGCTCGAAAGGTATGCGGACCCCTCGCTAGCAATAAATACCGTTGCTCCTCCTTCTTCCTCAAAAGCCTGACCTCTGGTCGGTAGCCCCTATATACACGCAGCGCCAAAAGAACAACTGGACACACTTTTGCAGCGTCTGACCAAGGCTCTGGAGGGAAGGGTTGCAACCGCATGAACTTTGAGACACTGGAGGCTTCGAAAAAGGCCTGGTTCGCATCGGATGTTCAATGAAAAAAGGAATGACCCTCTTTGCAGTCGGAACTGATTTGGGCACCAAACTGGCGCGCTCATGCCCGCTCATAGGGGGGAAGGGATCATCCCAGTCCTAAGTTAACCAAGTATAATCCTGACTGCCCCAATTTTGGTGGAAATTAATAGTACTAACCTTACTGCACCGGTTCTTGTTTAGTGAAGAAACCACTTCACCCAACAGGTTTTGAAGTATATGCACTGCGTTCCTAAACCAGTCTCGTCATGGTTCCTCATCCTTGCACATGCTGGATCCACTAAGCATCGCGAACTCGTGGGCCTTCCACTGAGCGCCGCTAATGCCCTCGGCGCCCTCACATTGCCCGGCCACGCTGGGGCAGTCTTCGCCGCCTGGCACCGGGGCACGGGTGGTTCGCCAAGCTAAACCGGGCATTCTGAGTCCTGAGATAGAATCTTGGATGCATTTCTTGGTCATGCGAGTGATGGACCAATTTCTGGCTAAAGGGACCTCTTGGGTATGGTCAGGGTCGGCCCCCTTCCTCCTTCCTTTCTGAAGCAACCAGGGGGGGGGGCCGACCACAACCATTGATTAATGATATATTATGTGATACGGCCTGGTGCAGATCGTCGTCTTGGGGGTAGCCGCTAGGCACTCAAATCCTGGAAGTTGGATCAATTGGTTAGCCACAGTACGAGCTTGATGCAGCAACTCACAACTTTGTTGATTTACTGATGCCCTTTGATCAAATACATCAGGCTTGTCCATGCTTGTCCTACTTGTCTGATTCCATGCAGCACCTTGCCGCGTTTTCCTCACGCATATGCGCAGTTGGGTGGCCTGTGCTCAAGAGCTGCATGATGGCAGGGAGCACTGAAGCATCTCCTGTGCTCCCTCGTGTCATGAGGTCGTCAAAGTTCTCGGAGGATGCGAAGGAATCCCCAGAAATGCAACCTCAAGGAGTGAAGTCTATGTTGGAGATATGCAACTGGAACAATGCAACGCCTCCCAAACCCAAGGAGAAACAAATCTCTATTTGTAGTATTTCAGTGGGTTCCATGACAAACACCAAGCAAAAGCAACAACAAGCACTCCATTGTGTATAGGAAGAAAATGGCCATCGGGAGGTCAAAGGGAGATGCCCTCATTCAGCACTGCTGTGGACTTCTCTCCCATGATGTCCCAGGAGCACGTCTTGAAGGTGTGCATCCCATCCCAGCATTCCTCGTTCCCGTTTGGGCCATACTGCTCACCACAGCAAAGGCTGTAGGAGAAGCCCTCTTGCCTTACGCGGTCTTGGTGGACCAAACCTCACTCACGCCCTTTTATGTTGAAGTAAGCGATGCACTTCCAATATAGTTTTTTTGGGGGGGACAATAGTGTCCCAGAAACAAGTACAAGCATGCGCAAACCCTGTTGGGGGCAAGCAGGCCGCTCAAAAGACAGAACGTAAGACTCAAAAACGAGAAAGAGAAGGAGTTGAGAACCAACCATCACTGACTGATATATGTATATATATATATCCACACATATACACATAATTTGGCATATGGGTCATGTGGGCTTCTCTATACAAATGACTCATAGTAGACTGAAGGCAAGCAAGCGCATCCGTGCCTACTTCTATCTGCTTCAACCCAACAGATTTCTGAAACAATTGGGCTTTAGGATGTTTAAGGACCAAAAACAAGTGATCGCAAGAACCTTCCATGCTTTATAGGATTGAGGAGGCCCCTCTGTTTGGGCCATCCACTGTTTACAACCACCAAAGTGTGGGATCCGGGTCTGACAAAATGAATTCATCCTGGAAAGTTGGATGGAGACATCCTTCAGCTTCCAAGATGCCAGCAGCTCGGGTTGCCTTCCCCAGTTACCACTGCAAGTAGTGCTGCTGGCAGGGCACAGTGACGCATGGCAGGTCAATTTGTCTGGAAAATGCACGCTTGGCATGCACGGTCGAGGTCCCGGATCATGAGTGGTCATTTGGGCTGGTTGCAAAGATCTTTGCATGCCATTTTGTGTCTCAACTCAGGTCCAACGAAGAACATGAAAACACCAAGCCATGTTTCTTCTGCCCTGCTGGATCAATGGGGTCTACAGTGTCTTCCATGCCGGGCCATTCTCTCTCTGTGGCGGCGGTCAAACTGGGCTGCGGGGATGGTACAAAAGGGGCGAAGCACCGACCGACCTCGCCGATTTCGCTTGGCTTTTCCCACTTAGAAGAACTGAAGAACTCACTCCATCCTCTTGGAGGGCCCGTGTCCCAATTGAAACACTACACCAACCTTTTGGAGGGCAGTCTCTATTGGTCTCTATATGGCGATGGCCATTGGAAATCCAGGTGCCTGTCCTTTTCCCGTCTCCAGTGGTTTACCAATGCGACTCACCGAGATATGTGCGCCATATTTGGGATATATTGATATTATCATATTATCATATGCACCTTTGACACACCTGTGCACTTGGTTGCACCTTCTAGTGAAACCAATGCGTCATCCTCAAGACCACTGGGCCCGACTGGCCATTTCAGGCCATTTCACTGCAGAAAAGAGTCTTTTCTGCAGCGACATCTCGCTCCAAACTCTCCAACTGTTCGCTTAGCCTGGGGCAGAAGGTGAGACGAGGCCGTGCCTGTGCTAGCATCATCTGTGTTTCTGAGTTTCCCTTGGCAGGGCATACTCCACCGTATGCCACATCTCTCAGTAGAAATTATACATGCATTGTGATCTTACAGTTTACAGTATACAATAAAGGATATACGCATGGGACGTATGATGACTTACGATGCCGGCAATGGTGTTGATAATTGAGCTAGATGTGTAAGCGGCATCCGAACTGCCCCCACCCATAAACACATGACAAACATCTCCCAGCAACTGGGAGCAATTGAGTCGTTTTATGGGCAAACATTACACTATATCGCACCTTCATCCCACACGCTGCGAGTAGGAAGTGACCATCAACAAACGTGAAGACCACTGGCAACACCACCTATAGCCATGTGGAACCCCCTTGGCAACGTGTCCCTTCTCTTCGGACATGCACGACACGACATCGGCGGGCGAGTCACGACGCGACATCAGCTGCTTTACTCTGCTCCTTCTCCTTGGGAGCGAAGGTATATGGTGTGGGGGGGGGGGGGCAGCAAATTCTACTCAAACTCACACAACTTTGCCGTGTTGCTTTGCCAAGAGGGACCACGACGCATGCAGGTATGTGACTGTATGGCAAGAGCATTGGTACAAGAGCATTGATTTGATTGATTTGATTGATTGATTGACTGACTGACTGACTGATTCTTCATTGATTGGTTACAAAGCTTTGTTCATAGATTGCGTGGCACTGAGTTGTGCTCTCGGCCACGCTCCATTGGGATGGCCGGACTCATCCTTAAGTAGTCTTCCTCTAATGAGGTTTTTGGTGTTTCCGGGAGGGTGGGCCACCCAAGGTGCACGTCAATGGCTTTGGTTCCAGCCTTCTGAGCCTTCTCTGGACACATGGAACCCATATTTTGAACCCATTTGGGCCTGAACATCAGGAAGCCACCCGGCCCATTGCCGATCGTTCGTTCATCATAATAAGACTCAGAGTTCAGCCTCTAAAGTTCTCCACAGGAATTTCATCTGCTGAACCCTCCAAAGGTTACAGGATCATGATGTGATACAGTTGTGTGCCCATGATTTGGTGGCAAAATGCCAAAAGGCAAACTTGACAGCTGGCTTTTGGTCTTATGATCTGGCTCTTAGAAGCCCTCATCCTAACAAACTGAACAAGCGTCGCTCAGCTGCGTTTGAGTGGATTTGGTGGATGCAAGCTCGTCCTGGCACGGCCAATGGCAAGTGCTTGCCCATGCACCTCTGTCTCAAGACCACCCCTTTTCTAGTCCGTGGCAGTTACTTTGCCCATGTCAGACACGCGGTCGTCGTTTCTGCATATTCCTCCATGATACATTTGTTCGCCACTTGGCAAACGCAAAAAAAGGTGCACTGGACCGTGTGAGTCTTCCAAATCAATTTTGGGCCCGCAGCAAGAACCACAAATCGGCTCGCAGAAAAAAAACTACATACATCCGAACTGCAGCAGTACCTTCAAAACAATTGATTTTTTCAAGAACCTGCTGAACACAACAAAATCTGTCTTCAGCTGCTACACCATCATCAGTCAAAAACAGAAACCAGTTCTTCGCTTCGCCGAATCAGCAAATTGGAACGACAAGTAGGGCGGAGGACTTCGTTGTTTGCTTTCTTGTTCCACCTTTTTCCTTGGATAAAACCCATCTCTGGGCGTCTCCAAAAGCACCCAAATGTCAATCCTTGCACATCTGGATCTTCAAGTCATCGTCCTCTTGATCTTTCTGCAACACCTGCGGTGCTGCCCATCGTTTCAACCACCTGCCCGCCCTCCCAGTCTGTGCGAGGGACTCTTTCATGGAGCGAGGAAAGAATGGGCAGTAGAATGGGCTGCCTTGAAACAGTGAACAGATGTGAGCATAGGAACATCAACCAACCTGGCGACCAACCTAAGTTGAGTTCAAACATGGACACTTCGCCCCACCGGGGTCAAGTCTGACTTCACCGCTTAAGCGGTGGGAGCCTGGGTCATGGAATCCACCAACTTGGTGATCTTGTTGAGTGGGCCTCAGTGGGGTTCCAGGGCCGCTCGGCCGAGGGCGCCGAGGGCGCACGAATGGAATTCCAGGTGGGACAGGTGGTTCTCCGACTTGCGCAGCTGCCCGCCACCAAGTGACAGAGAAAAGGAAATGAAAGGAACACAAGGTGAACCAAAATAAAGAAAATGGACTAACGAGTCGTCTAAGGAGATGCAAGGAGATCGATTCGCCACAGAGTGGGAGGCCGTTCAGGGTGTGCGGGGGAACGTCTGGACAGACGGACAAACAAACTAACATGCCCCTTTCAAGACCATTTGGCATCTGGAGTTGAAATAAGAGTTTGCCAAGCACTGTCAGCCAGCGGGGTTATGACTTCTACACACTTGCCGGCCCATTCTGATCATTATGGCAGCCCTGTCGGCCAAATGAAAGCGGCAAACGGGAAGCCCTCCGAAGCGCCCCATCATGCACGGCAGCCCGCACAATCAATGTACATCCACCACCTTTTTCCAGGATTACTGTGGACTCTTGATGACTAAAAATGCCGGAGCCTGAAAAGATTAAACCCATCCACGTCTGGAAGGGTGCAGCCAGTCAGGAGTATCGGTATCAGTATATACAATATTTGTCAGGCCTTTTCGCTTTTGATCTACCAAGCGGCTGGCCTTGCCTCTCAGGGCGCGCGCATTGGACTTGCGCTCCCTGATGCTTCGGTGCCTGCGAAGCCATCGGAAATTGGTTAGCCAGTACCGAGCCACCCAGGGAGGTTGATTCCTGTTGAACCAAAGATAATTGCCCTTGGTGTTTGATATACTCCCACTTGCAGTCACTTGCCATGGCTGCCCCAAGATCAGGTCTGGCGTCGCTATAATGGCGGTATTATATTATATATATATAATGTGTTTGATTTGCAGTGAGTGAACACATGTCAATCCCAAAACATGGGCATCCATGGCTATGGCAGCTAATGAACAGTTATGGCATATTGAAATATTGAGGGTGATTTGATGGCACAACAAGGCGGCCCTCGTGTAGTGCAACAGCACCAAGTAGTAGCACCAACAAGTACAGTACCCCAAAACGCCCGGACCGAGCACGCCGGTGACCACTCGTCGCACGCCGCGTTTGCCTCTGCAACACCTGCATGAAGGTGACCAAGGGTTCAGACTGGCTGGGCTGGAAGGCGACCAAGCCAGTGCCAGCCAACCTGAGAATTGCACTGGGATACTGGGATCATACATCAGCCTGAAGATGCCTGAAGACAAATCATCCAGCTCTCTGGTAGGTATCTTCGTTTGCCTTGTAAATGGAATGCGCTGATTTCGTACGACGCTTATTTGCAAGTCGGATGGGTTTTCATATGATCTTGTAGCAAAACTGCAATTTTCTGCAAGTCCAGCGCCATGACTTCAGTCATGTCAACCACAAGGTCTTGCAACCACGGCACTCTAGGGCGTTGGAGGCTCGATTCTAGGTGCGTTCGTTGAAGGTGTCTTAATGCGAAGCCCCCGAAAGCCGACATCTAGTCACTACTCTGACTCTTCCTCCTCTTCTCCAGGCTCTAGCTCTGAGACCCTTGACTCAACAAGGCCACCAACCAGACTCAGGGGTTCCACGAACCTCTGAGTCGAAGCCAAGACAATATAACCGAAATTATCCCAACATACATACCTTCACTGGCTTTGGGTGAACCTCAAGCCCCGCACTTCCAACATATTCCAACATTCCAGAACTCCTGGGGGCCGCGGCGGGGGGTCTGCAGGTTTGGCGATTGTTTTCCAAGCAGTTCCCAAAAGGGACCTGGGGATCACTCAAACACCGCAGATCCGCGGTCTCCCAAAGGCGCTTGGCAAGGGGTTCAAGGGCGTTGCGCGTTTCGTTCGAGTTGCTTTTGCATCCTTCATGGCAAGACACAGTAGCTTGGAAGCACTTTGGATGGACTTGGTCTCCTCCTGCATCTTTACCTCCCTTAGCGAGTGGCAGCCCTTGCCCCAACGACAGCATCACAATTACCCTCCGACACAGCAACTCCACATGTCTTGAAGCCTGTTGGAGATGCAAGCAGGTTGAAGACAATCGTGGTCTGAGAGACATGTTTTAAACTTCCAAACGATCCCACTTTCATTACAGCAATTGAACCCATTTGAAGTGGAGATTCCCGGCGACAACACACATACGTACTAATCAATGTCAACATCACCGTGGCGAGGTATCACCAACCCATACTCCGGTCCCAGGCGCATGTCCGCGTGCTCCTTGCGGCGGAGATCACACCAAACCTTCAGCGACTTGGTCAACTTGTCTGCGTCATCCACCACTGCCGCAGTGTCCTCCGCGAGCGACCGAGGTTGCGACGTGCCACCTACGCCACCGACCAGTAGCCGCTACCCAATGGCTCGTCCAAATGGCAGATACCAGGCCAATGCACCAAATCAACTTTTAGCTGTGCTCTTCGCCCTATGAAAGTTGTTCTCAGGGGCTGGGCATAACAGCGATTGAAGCTCCCTGATGCACCAAAAGATGGTTCAATTTATTATCGATCAAGACACTCCATGTATGGCATATTTTCATAGTCAATATTCTATCACACGGAGTGTCTGCAAGCGGCACCGGCCACAGCCACCCAGCCGGTCCTCGCGTTCCAGGCGCAGCAAGGCCAGCTGCTTTTGGAACCCCGCGTCCCGCTCCTTCTTCTCCTGCAAGCTCCTGCACAGTATAGTGCCGCTAGGTGAAGAAGGCACGAAGTTCTGTAAGCTTACACTCGTCATGGATGTGCATGTGTGCAACATCTGTGACATACCATGCCATACACCATCTACAGTCCCCTTGGCAATCACAATCCATAATTATTTCATATTATTTCCATTCCTATATTGCAGGTACATCCAGCCAGGCTCTATTCAAGACTCTATTCTCTCACCTGCCCACTCCGTTGACAGGGATGGACTCATGTGACACTTTTCTTCGTGATGCGCTGCAGATATGTTTAGATCAGCTACTGTATATCTCTGAACGAGGTGTGCATTGATATATCTCACACCATAGCTGCATGTCTTATATCAAATACAGTATATATATTATTTGTATAGATCACCCGCTCTCCTCTGCAAGGACTGCAGCTCTTCTGCTTTTGCTCTCCTTGGAGTTTGGAGTAAGTGGGATCTGATTAGGATGAGTCAAAGACTTTGAGGCACACTCAGTCAGTATATTGTACATTTTAACAGAATTATCAGGGCTCCTTTTAGGACCCATCGCCTCCAAGCTGAGCGCCCCAGCTGCTGGTTTGGAAACATGAATCAAGCTTCATCAAGCTTCACCAACCTTTTCCACCTGCTTCACCAAGAGGGAAGCCATGTTCTTTCCCATTCAACGCTTCGGGGGCTGATCCACTGCTTGGGGTCGGTCCACACCCTCCAAGGAACTCCATGGCTTCGAAGACCTTCTTCCTCTTGGCCTCCTGCGCCTTGAGCTCGGACAGGTCTTTGCTCACACCCTCCTGCCGGTTCCATCTGAGCGGCAGGGGGAGATGTCCGGCGTGCAGCTGTAGGTTACGGATAGAGATCCCGTGGAAAAAAATTGTTTTGCAAAATATTCAAAAAAAGATCCAAATACATATCGGGTCGTGGGGCTTGAGGCGATTGTCTCTTTGACTGGCTGAAGCTAAAAACACAAAAGCCACAACTGATTTTTCCAGTGTGTCAAGCATAGGGATCCCTAGTACTACCATCAGTTCACACCTCTCACTCAGATTGCATTGAGGTTGGCTGTGGAACACTTTATATCGGTGGATGATGACTCCTCCAATCCAAACAAACAGATCAAACAGCAAGACCAACCCCAAACTGGCCCCAAACCCACCAAAGAGTTTTACTAACAGAAACATGTTCTGCCCTCATGTGCAAGTCCAATGGTCTCCGGGGCCTGTCCATGCGAGCGCATGTGGACTCGGGGGTGACTCGATCATACCTGGTGACCAGCACAGGCAACTTCTTCTGGGGCCACTCCATGATGAGTGAGTCGACCAATTCGGATCTGCCAAACAAGGTTTATGGGGTGGTAGAAGCTCGCAGAAGATCATCTGGTCACCGAAACGGGCAAACATCAGCTCCAGCATGTTCTTCAGCATCTCCTTAGATTTGGGCAGAAACTTCAGCACGAAAATCCATCTGTGCAATCATCAAAAACAAACACAAAGGACGACAAGAATCAAACAGCATTGGAACCAGGTGTGTTGTGTGGTCTAAGTCTTGGGGGCCAAGCTCTTTTCAACTTTTCCGTGATCATTTCAGGATAACATCCACCAAAAACACCATGCCCTTCCTGTGAACGGAACTTCACGGGTGGACCACGGAACTTCACGGGTGGACCACGGGCCGCCAAGGTGCCAGCACTTGGATCTTCTGCCCCTCGGTGGCGCCAGGGTCCTGCAACAACTCCAGCAACTCCGCGCTGCCTTAGAACCAGGGGAAGGACTGTTGAAGAAAGCGATGTCCCTGGGCTGCTAATGAAAAAGGATATGATAGGGTGTATCGGGTATATTATATCAATTTTTCAGAATTCTATGATGCTATGGAATCTATGGACATGTGGAAATACCTATAAATATGTGGATTAATGATGGATTAATGACATGCCGTGAGACATGGAAGTTCATCAAATATAAGGGGCGGGTCGATGCTGTAGCAAGGCTTTTGGCCTTTGCACAATGACAATGCAATCTGAAGTCTTTGGATCGCTATTCTGTACATGGCATTCATGGCCAAAACCATCCAAACCTGGCAAACTTGATGCCACCTGGCGCGCTTCATCCCCCAAGATCCGCAAATCCGACTTCCAACCCGGCTCACCGCTGCGGCCCGGTCTCACACCCCAGGTCTGCCCGCCGATCGCCCTTTCTTTCCGTTCGCGGAGCGTCTGCCCGTGAACGTCGGGTCTCGTGAGACGAGCACAGCGTCGCCGGTGAACTCACGCGGCAGTTTCTTCCCCATAGACGTGGACTTGAACTTCGCTTTCGTGAATGGTAAGTATCAACAACCATAAAAGTTCGATCTGCGCATATCTGCTCCTCTTGGCATTGGGGCCAAAAATGTGGAACTGGTACTCTTGCGTGTATCTTATATATTCCCCTCCCTTTATGGTTGTTGATGGTCACGATTCACCTAGCCTGTACATTTCACAAAGTCCTTGAAGCACAAGCGCCCATCTTCGTCAGGGAAGCTGCAAAGAATCTCCCGCTCGATCTCATCCTGATCTAGCACCTGCATATGATTATGTGTTGCAAATGTGGATCAAAAATCCCATGAATCACAGGCAATCACACCTAGCAAGTCTACTGAGACATGTAGCAGATCTGGATGGCTGCCACTCTCCACTACAAACCGGCATCAAATCTAGCACTTCCTATGCCATCCAGTGTGCATTCTTGTTCTTGTGCAGCAACATCAACCATTATGATGTGCACCTTTGAGCGTCGACGCATTTGCAGGGGCGGTTCAGGAAGGTTTCACCCATCTTCAGTGGCCACGATAAGGTCCAAATACCCTCACCATGCCCCCATGGCCATCTATGGCCTCTGCCCAAATCGCATTATAGAATAAAATAACATGAGAAAACGACCTAGACGTTGAAATCCGTGACTGTGAGAGCCAAAGGCGCTTTTGGGAGCAATTGGCACAAATCCTCAGCCCGGATGTAGCCATTTCTCTGTACGTCCAGCGTATCAAATGCCCGTTCGGCATGGCACTGCTGGCTGTACCAATCGGCCGGTGCACCAGCGGCCAGCCATTCGCAATAGGAGAGCTTGCCATTGCGAGAGACCTGGAGAACCCTCCGTCTGAGGGATTCTGTTGCCAGGTGGTCAGGCGCGACAAACAGCAAACCCACCGGAGAGGTTGGAGGGTTTCCCAACAAATAAGTGCTTTTTGAGTGTTTGTGTGCATCATTGTGCATGTTTGTTGTCACATACGCTCCTACTGAGCTGGGAGTCAATAGGACAACCCGGTTGGCCAAGTTCACACTCCAGTACGTCATGTTGAATTGAACATTGACCAGCTTCAAATTTGCTAGAGTCAGTCAGCTTTCCCATGCAAAAATACCTTCTGGCCTGGCCTCTAGCAAAAAACAAGAGAAACTACTCAATCGAGCTGGGTCATGTATCGTCATCTGATACACTTTGCCTAAACACCTTTCCACCCTTCTCTATTTGCTTCGAAAATCACTCCTACCATGTTGCGCTCAATCTCCCAACAAGCGGCATTGGCAGCTGCAAACATCTTGCGAAGCTCTTTCGAGGTGAAGCGGCTATACCTGAGATTTTTAGAAATTAGCATATGCAGCAAACCGTATAACACAGATCGAGCTACCAAACTTGGGGCTAAACGTCTTGCCAAGATTTGTGTTCTTGCGTTAGGGTCAGCAGCCTTTGGGGGTTGAGACCAGGTCTGAGGTCTTAAACAGCCACCATCAACTGGGACATACTTCTTGAAATTGCTGGCTCGACTAGGGGCCATCTACCAGATCTTGGGAAGCGTTCATGGGGCAAAAGTGAAGTGGTGGCAAGGTCAAAGGTCGTCCGTGGCCATATTCAGGAAATGATCATGCATATTCATAAACGATCTATGTAATAATCTGAAGCATTGATATACAGTAATGCTGCAAAACATCGTGACATTTTGGGTTCTGGTACTAACTTCACTACCACCACCCCAAAACATGGTCAATCTTGAGAATGAATACCGCATCCCACACATCTGTGGGAGGCGTCATGAGGCGTCCCAACCAAAACCGTCGGGTCTTGCGGGGAAGGTTAGGACCAAGGAGTAGGAACAAATCGAAGATCAAGTTGAATGAACACCTTGCCACCTTGCGGTTGGAACTGGTCTTGACCTGTGTCCGGTTCTGTTGGACGAGATTTGGAAGGGGCTCTTCAGATGCTTCCACATGGCAGTAGGCAGGTCACTTCAGGTGGTTTCTGGCACTAGGCAGTCGATCTAAAGGGCTCTTCAAATAGTTCCACATGGCAGGCAGGTCACTTTCGCCCAAGCTCCACGAATTCAAAGCAACTCACCCCAGCGGACTTCCCTCGATCTGCGACGAGGAAGGCTGTGCGCAACTCCTCCATGTGGTGGTTGTGAAGCCCAGCGAAGGCGACCATGCTGTACCTGGGTGGCAGTTTCATATGATTCCAAGATATTCCAAGTGATGGGTGACAGGCAAGATAGATAGATGATAGATGGGACAAGTGCCTCAAATTCGAGAGCTTACGTGGGTTGATGGATGGTGCAACCTGGTTCTCCTGTTCATCATCAGCAGGTCACAGCTGCCATTCCTGGAGATTCTGGCGTTGCCATACAAATACTGCCACAAATTACCCCTCCAAAGCGGACAAACAAAACATATTCGCTATACCCCAAAACCGACCCCCGATGAACTGCTCTGTTCCGTTGTTGTTTGTCTTTTCCATTTCGAGTGACCACGAAATGAACCAAAAGGCTGAAAAACAAACACACATCAAAACATGCTCGGAACATGTCCTGAATCGAAACGAGGCACATGATGGTCTTCTGCAGCTGGGTTCGTTGGCAAAAGTCGTGCATCCGCCGAAAGCAGCGCTCCAGCAGGTCTGCCATGGATTCCACCGGTCCATGCCGCGGGTTGTGGAAACCGCCGCGGTCGAACCAGGGATGTTGCAAGGCTTCGGCAGCCGTGGGCCTCATCTCTGGCTCCTCATGCAGCCTCGGAAAAGAGTTGGTTGTTGGAAGTTTGATGAAGTTTGGGATGCCTCATAGTAACTTGGCCAAGCCATTTGGTGCCACACGAAGCCATGATCAAGCGGGTGTTTGTTGACGGTGCTCTAAGAGCCCAACGCCAGACAGCCAGGTATGACTTACGAAAAAACTCCGAAGACTCCATGGGACTGGAATATTGACACTCCCTGGAACTAACATGGAAGTGGATGGCATGGCCCCTTGGAAGACCATGTTCCAAATACCCAACAGGCCACTCCACTTCCATGTGAGTTCCAGGGAGAGTAGCTACGCTACATCGACCCCCATTTCAACCACCCTCACTGTCACCGGTCGGTTAACATGCCAATATAGATGGAGTGTCTGGGATCACACACTATGTCTCAACAGCCCCTTCATTCGGGAACCTTCTTCATACCAATTGGATAGGCTTGGAGGTCGATGCGACCCAATCATTGATCAAAATCATCCAAAACATATTAATTATGCTGCTTCAAGGTCAGGGGGCAAATGCTCCATGAGCGACTGGCAATCTTCCGAGAGCTGCATATAGCGCACCTTCCCAGGGAACTCATAGGTGTTTGTGGCGCTTTTCCAGCTGGGTGGTACGCCAACGATCATGTGGTGCATTACCTTGCTTGCTCACATCAAGTCTGGGCAACAAAAGCCGCCCCCGGTTCCCTCGAATGAAAAAAAATACGCTCTTCTACCGGGCAGTTGCCGAGTTATTTTTTTTTGGCAGGGAGTCAGTTGGTATAGTATTTTGGAACTCTTCCAAGTACTTCCAAATATGTCCAACCTTTCTGCATCAAAAGTCTTGGCTCAAAAAAACAAGTGGTTAGTACAAGTCTTGGGCGACTTGAGCCGAGCCAAGGAGTTCTCAGGACGTCGAAGCTCGGTCACGATCGGTCACGGGACCGAGTTACTGCTCCAATGGAGAAGAGGTCTGCCGAGCGACCATCATAAGGTCGAGAGCCGAAGACCTCCCAGGTCGCAGCCGTTGGGTTAGGGACACTGACATAGTAGGTAAAAGGATCTCAATGTCCATCCATTTCCTGCTCCTTCGCAGCTTGGGCCCCTTGGGTCGCTTTCAGAGTGCCATCTAGAACGTCCCAGTCACCTTTATCGGTACATTGTTCCGGGTGCAAAAGAACAACTGCAAGCCGACTGGACCACACATTTTGCACCTCAAAGGCCTCAAAGGCGCCTCGTTCGTCGCTCCCATCTTTGCCAACCTCCGCCCCTGGGCCTCCCACTTGCTCCGGTCCCCTCTCGTGGCTTCGTTCGTTGCTTCGTCCCGCCTCAGGTGCCATGTAGCCCACGGTCCCCGCGCATTTCGTCAGCAGCCGCTTCTCCGGGCGATCGTTCCTGCGGGGCGAGGACCGGGCGAGGACCCCGAGGCCGGGGTGACGGGTCGGAACGCGGCGTTAGCGCCGGCTCGGGAGTCCTTGATCAACTTGGGGAAGTTTACATCTGGATGGGTGTTCTGAAACTTAGCAGTTGTGGAAACCAGAGTCAACCAAATCACCGACCCCAACAGCATGATGTGGAAGATGCAGGAACCGAACTGACCTGCAAGGGTTCGAAACAGGCTCTCCCGATCGAAACTCCCCAGATCTCCCAAGCACCCGAAGTGCTGACACTCTGACGGTCTCACATCACTTTCGTCAGTGGAGTTCACAGCTTGGTTGGTAGAGGAAGACGCATAGTCTTCCGGACCATGTTCATCCATGCCATCCACTTCCATGTGATGTTTGAAGTCGGGTCGCGCCACCATCCCTTCCCTCCGTGCTGTTTCTGCGCCTCAAGACCCCTGCGATACCGAAGTCCACGAGTTTCAGTGGAGCGTCTCCATGGCCGCTGCAGGAGATGGGGATGGCGCTCCCCGTCTTCCTCATGGGCGCGGCACCGGACGCGTTCAACATGCCCAGTGTATAAGAGACACCATAGTCACAGAAACCATGTATGAGGAGCCGTGTTTGGAACAAGGTGTTGAAGTATTTTGAAGTCATCATGTTCCAAACACGGCAGTGGATCATAGGGGAATTCCTGACTCACAAAAGACTGAGTCTCCGGGACATGAGGTTGCTATAGTTACTATAGTCGTTGTATGCTAGTTGCACGAGAGATCGAGTGATCAAGTTTGGCGCACGTGTTCCCCCCCAAACAATTCCCCATGCACATCCCCAACTCCCTCAAAAGGTAAACGATGATATAGAGCAACTTTGGTCTCATTATACCATGTTCACCTGCACCCTTAGGACCGAAACTTCCCCACACGACCTTTCATCACTTCTGCTGAAGAAAAAAAAGGACTTCCTGCACCACCTGCCTTGGATCTCCCACTGTTTTCTAGAAGGTCTGCGCCTCGCTGCATATATCAACCCCGATATGCCAAGATATCCCAAGGCATCTTTGTCGGAACAAAGATGGCGAGCCCAGTGACGGTGCGCCGCAGCTGAAGAGCAGATTCTGGGGTTTGATATCCCGATGGGCCACCGAATGTGCGTGACAATAGGCGATGCCCTGAAGCATCTGCAGTGTGATGCGTGCCAGTTCGTCTTCCGAGACACCCGGCCTGAAGCGGATCGAGGTGGATTCGGGATGTGGAATGGGGGAATGGAAAGGCCCCGGTAGGCAGTGGGCGTACAATATTAAAGGGCTTTGACGTAGATGATGAATGGACCGGATGTATATATGTTCCGTGGGGAGTGGTGAGAGAACCTTCGGATTTCTACAGTTTGCTTCCTCAAAGCGGACATGTCAACCATCCACACCACTCGCGAACGATCTAAGTCCTTACAACGAAGAAGTGGCTCATGAATCAACCAAGTAAATACTCAGATTCTCTGCAAAAAGCGGTTAAACAAAGAGCTCAACAAATCCAGTGATCCTCAATGATCCTATGCTGTCCAAAGATCCACCAAGCGCGCATAATCAATCTCTCTATTTGGGATGGCTTAATTACCTCTCTGCGAGCTGCTGCTAGCTGAGTGGCCCAAAGTCCTCGTGGGCATTTTGGATGTACTGAGCGAGAGAGCCACCTGACCGACCAAGCGAAGCTTCTTCTCGGGAGATCTGAGGGAGCTGTGCAAAAAGTGGAGATCAAGAGGAACGTGATGGAACATGTTTTGGACCACAAATGGAGGCCACCAAAACATAAGGAAAACGTGCTAAAATGTTCACTCTGGTGTACCCTCCACAAAGACCAACATGTCCCCCACACCCTGCAATAACACATCCTCTCCCAAACCCTCCAGCAGGAGGTTCACGGCAGCCAAAGGCTTATTCGACAACATGTTTCACAGAGGTGTGCGCTGCTGCCATGGCTATACTATATGCTATGCTATACTTAATTACTTGTTTCGGGGGTTCTTAGTAGTAGACTCTTCAAATCCCTCGGCGCTGTCCCGGCAGCTAAATATATAAACATAGAACAACTCCGGCGTCCAGTGAACCTCACCTGAACACATCTCCATCACCAAATGGATGTCGTGAGCATCCTCAAAAGTCTCGTAGTAGCGCACTGTGTTGGGATGATCCGACATCTTCAGGAAGGCCACTTCCAACTGCAGCGCTTCTTCATCCTTCAGCTGACTCTTGGCAATGCTCTTGATGGCCACCACCTCCCCCGTGCGCCGGTGCCGTGCGCGCAGCACGGTGCCGAAGCCGCCCTCGCCCACCACCTCTGCGAAGTCGTAGAGCTCTCGAATCGAGTCCGTGCGCAGCAGGCGGTTCCCCTCTTCGTCGCGCACGCGCTCGTGGCGGCGCCAGGCGATAAAGGAGCCTCTTTCAGGAGGGAGGGTCAGGCGCTGGAATCCAGTGTTTGAACATGTTTGAACTGGGGATCCAAAAAACTTGCTGAACACGATTGAACACTGGCTGGGTTGATCTGTTTGTCAAGGACGATTTTGCCATCGCCGGTGCTCTTTGGCCACCAAGGGGTGAGTGAGGGCTGCGAGCTGTGACCAACTAAGAAAAAGCAATGGATAACGAACAATGAAGGAGTGAAAGGTGGAGACCCTCATGCAAAACCTCCTGTCTTGTCCTGCCTCGTGCAAAGCCTCCTGTCTTGGGTCCAGGGACGTAGCGCTTGAAGGCACCTCAGGGAATTCTTAGCCCTGCATGCCTTCAAATTCATCACCACACTTCCCCCCCGCTTTTCGGATCTTCTTGGCCAAATGCCTCCAAATGTTTGGGGTAGGGGTTGGACCCATCTCCAAAGGACAGTCCGGCCCAGTCCATACACTTGATATTATAAAATAAGTGGATCTCTTTGATGTCTTCAGGTTCCCTCCTCTTTGTGTTTACCTGAGCACCGGTGCCAGAAACTCCCAGAAAGCGACGCACAAGTTTGGAGCATCGAAACATATACCCTTGAAACATCTGAAGATGTGAAGAACAAGTCGTACGTACTTCCGATGTTTGGGTATATCTCATTAGTGCCAGCAACAGAATCACTTCTTGCGGACGGTTGATGTTTTGACAGACATATGTATAGACTGTTGATACAGAATGGCTTTACATCCCGATCATATCCATATGAGGTGTTTAAAACCATGGTTGGCGCGCCACTAAGGGGCCGTGCGTTTGTGATGTGTGTTGTTTCTTTTTTTAACGTCCTGTAGCAATTGTGTAATTTCCCACGGTTTGCATGTTTTTACGCGGAGTGTGTTTTTGGGAGGTTGCAAAAATGCTGTGAAGGTTGCTCGGAACCTTCGTTTTTAGAGGTTTCCCTACAGTTTCAAACAGTTTTGACTATAGTCCAAAAGTTTAGAATGATTTTTTACTTCTCTAGCGAATTGAAGCGAAAAGCGAAACGAAGCAAAGCGAAGCGACATGCATTACAACAGGCGAAGCGAAGCGACACGAAACCGCCTAAAAACAGAACAACCTAAAGGTCCACGGGCTAAATGCGTACTTTTCGCACTCACTGGACTTGTCCACACGCGTGGCCCAGATCCTGGAACCTGGAACAAGCTTCTTGTAGAGGTTTGCAAGAACCCCACCCCACCCCACCCACACCCCACCCCCATCCCATCTATGATGTAGCGTCAAGTATGTTTGCATGCACAAGTGACGTCAAAGACACAAAAGCCAAAAATATGCATAAACACCCGGCCCCCTACAGGCGCGGCTAGCTAAAACATCAAGGGTCTACATTAGTGGAAATGGGACAAACTACACCTGGACCCTATGTAAAATCTATAGTTCGAATCTAAGTTTTCACGAAGTGAGGAGTCCCAAGGAAGCAAATGGTTTCGATTCCACATCTCAAGGAGTTTGGCTTCAATTGTATAGTTTGTTCGTGTCTTGACCTCTGCCAGCAGATCCAAGATGCCGTCATCGCGGTGTTCGATCTCGGTGACGCTCGTCACACAGCATCGACGGCTCGCAGCGCGCAAAACACGCGCGAACGCGGTGCGAGAGCGCGAAACACGGCATGGAGTGAGCATTCTGAGCCGACTGGGCAGCACATGCAACACATGTCTAGCAGAGTCTGTCCGTTTTTTTTCCTTGCTCCAAGAAGGCTTGGGTTAAATGACGTCATCATTGAACCTGTAGCCTTTTGGCACCTATAACACTTTTGGGAATTGAAATGGGAGCATGCCAAAACAGAATTGTCTGCCTTTGGGCCATATGGCCATATGTGGCCTTCTTCTAACTTTTGACCCAGGCCGCTGTCTGCGTGCAACTGGGATCTCTACTGAGTACCATTCTTGCAAGCAACTGATGAATCTGCCGATCAGCCGCGGGCCACAAGTGTCTTTTTCGCCGAGCCCATCGCATCACTCGATCTCTATCCTGCGATAGACAGCGGGCCATCTCACTTGTCCACCAGCTGAATGGAGACAAAGTGCGGGTGATGCACAGTCTCTGCGACGACCTTTTTGCTACGCATCTCCTGGTCATAGAAGGTTCACCCATGGAAGTTGTCCACATTCACTGGAAGGTTGTCCCCTTCAAACACATTCCTTGATTCAATGATCCTAATGCTGCCTAGTAGGCAGTCAATCGTGCCCCCATCCCGGCACAAAACAAACACAAGTCCAAGATCTCCTGGTCATCCAAACGTAGCAGTTGAGTGATGCCCAATTGGTTGGCCACCACCACGCGTCGCAGGGCTTTGGGCAACTCCTCCTCCCCTCTTTCGCCCTCCTGCGGTCAGGCGGTGTTGCTCTCATTGCCTCCGGGTTCCCCCTAAAGCCAACAAACACATCGAGAGGAAGCGCCTACAGCGCCTATGTTTTTCCACGGGTTCCCATGGATTCATCCCTACAGCGCTTGGCTACACAACTGTAACGAGATCTTCAGGAAAACCAATCACTCTGAGTGGGTTTGGGTGGGACACCAGCCTTGAGCGCCGTCTGCGCGCGCTCCAGAAGCTGCGAAGCCTGGCCAGAAGCAGAAGAGCGCAACACCCCCCAGCAAAAAATCCTCGTTTTCATGGGTTTTCCATTTGTTTTGTTTGTTCAAGAACATCGGTTTTTCCATGTGTTTGTTCAAGAAAATCATCGTTTTCATGGTTTTTCCATTTTTTTTTGAACATCGAGTTTTCCATGTGCTTTTTTTCAAGAAAATAATCGTTTTCATTGGGTGTTCCATACGTTTTTCGAAGAAAATGGGACCAGGCCGACCGGTTGCCCCCCCCAAAATCCTATACCTGGAAGGTCGTTTGCCACGTATAGCTACATGGTGGACTGGTGGGACTCCTGAAATGAAAAGACCCAAAAAGCCCATAATTCTGTAAATATTCAAGCCGCTCCACCAAACCATATTTTCCTCTTCGTGTTCAC
>CAXAMN010025317.1:341535-374735 GCA_963970005.1 Durusdinium trenchii | reverse complement strand
CAACAAGAGTTGCTCACCCGTAGAGTCGACACCCAGAGCATTCTCCCCCCGGTGGCCACGCTAGGGGCGCTCTGGTGTTGTAACTCTATCCCCCCCGCTGCTCCAGTGCGCCACTCTGGGATGCAGGGGTGTGGGGGTTCGTCCCAACACGCCGGGATCGGGACGTGTCCAAGTTGCTCCCAAATCGCGGACCTCTGAAAAATTAAAACGGGAGGGGCCGTCTGCAAGATTAGATTTGCTCTCCACTCGTTCTATGTAGACAGATTAGATGCTTTCAGCCTGGCTACTGTCAGCCAAAAGTCCCCGACGATGGAGGTGCTATCGACCTGGGGTGAGTAGCCGCGAACCAGATTTGCCGAAGTGCTGTCGTTGTCACAGAAGAGAAAAACTGAGCGGTTCTGCAGGCGGGTACGCCAAGTTTCAAAAGCTACCGGGGCTGCCAGAAGCTCCAGCTGGCCCATGAATGACTTGCGTTGAAGCCATTTCTCAACGAGGGTTTCCGGGACAGGCCAAGCCGTGTACCCAGAATATCCGTCGATGGGGTCATGAAGGAAGGCTCCCAATATTCGCTGCGGGACACGCTCGGGGACATCTGAGGCGTCCGTGTACAGCAGAATGGGGTTGATGTGATGGACTTTTAACTCACGGGATGGACTCGTGGAAAGGAAGCACTTCATCTGGCGTAGGGCCAGCATGAGCTCAGCCGTCAAAGTCTCGACTGGATAGGAGGCATATTGTCTGCGACGGAGCGGTCCCGTACAACAGCGCCCCACACGTCCGAAGAGCGTGGAACATAAAAACTGGAACTTCCCGACCAGGCTACCTGCGAGGGCGGGAGAGAGCCGACCCGTACTCAAGACTTTGTCAATGGTGTCTTGGAGGAAGGCCAGGCGAGACTCCTTTGCCTGGACATGGATAATCTTTTGACTATGTAAAGACTCGGTATTAAAGCAAACTCCCAGGATGGCACATACCTCAGACGGAGGTTGTGACTTCTCCGGGTCTAGCTGGAATCCGAGAATTTGAAACGTTTCCCTGAGGCAGAAGACGGCAGACTTTATGGTTGCAGATGGTTCTACAACGAAAAAGTCGTCGAAGAAGTGGTCAGTGGTCGAAGAGAATAATCGTTGGATGACTCTCGCTATCCACTCTGCCACTCTACAGAAATTTGGCACGGCGTGGCCTGCCCCGAAAGGTTGTCCGTACATTTCATGAAGCGACACTTCTCGCTGCTCCGGGTTGTAGACAGCCGTGATTGCAAAACGTACATCTTCCGGTGAAAGTGGGATCTGTCTGTACGCGCCTTTCATATCCTCGGTAGCCATCGAGATCCGTTCAACAGATCCGGCTAACGCTCTACATAGAACGCCCACGTAGTCCACCATGACCATAGGTACTTTTTGCAAGCGATGCGCTGCTTGGTTGACTCCGGATGCAGTATGGTCGTCAATCCTCCTATATTTCTTCTGACCCCCAGTGTCCTGTCCTTGTTCCAGGCCGAAACTCGGCGTAACTTGGAGTGGGCCTGGGTACATGGACCTCGCCTGCTGCAAAGTCATGGCTGGGCCCATGGTGCCGGCTTTGACTTCCTTCTGAGTCTTTTCCCAGATGGCACATGCCAACTCCTTGGACCCCTTTTCTGCCATGTAACGGACTCGGTCGATCATTCGTTCTGATCGCTCATTGCAACCTGTGATGAATTCATCCCGTGACATGATTGGCCTAACCTCCAGCTGCTCGAAGAAAGGCGATTCATGAGCTCTGCCTGTGATCTTTAGTCCTTTCAAACATAGCCCTGGAACCTGTTTGTCTTCGATGCCCAGGAGGTCTTGGAGGCGTTCCATGAGGAGCGTGTTCACCTTAGTACCTAGCTTCTTGGCAGTCCAGGAAGCACTCCTATTAACTTGTGATTGCTCCTCTCTCAAGTCGTTCGCCCAAGTTTTTATCATGTGTAATGCATCCATCCTTCTTGAAATCAAACTCTGTACATCGACGAATTCGGCGATCGCTGAGGCATGTTCTGGCTTGAGCGATTTGAGAGAGTCAAAAGGGTGATCCAAGCCCTTTGCCAACCGCAAGTGTTCTGCTGGGTCACAAAGTCCGTCGGCGATCAGTTGCGTCCTTTTTCCGAAGCTGGGTTGACTCCCGGCTTCAACTGCATGAAGCCGATAACGCCTTTGTGGCTCGGCAGCAAGTGTGGAGTCTGCAGGAGGCTCTGAAGTCCCAGTGCGCTGTTCCTGCTCCACCCCTGTTGCATTCGGCGTAAAGATTACTGGGTTTGTCAACGTCTGAGTCTCCGAGTGTTCCACTCCCGGACGTCCCTGGGACTCGACCCTCAGAGGAGGGTCAATATTCAACTCCAGCGCAACAGCTCTGGTCAGGGGTGCGTTGGGACCGGAAAAAATTTCTATGAAACTCGTCGGAGAGGTCCCTTCGGTAAAAGTCAAACCCTTTGCGAAGGCTTCACAAAAGGCTTGGGGATACTCTCGTTCATCGGCCGTGGCGAAAGAGGACACGCGTCCGTTGACAACTGCGGGTCTCCACGGTCAGTGTCTCTCCCCAGTACGAGAACATAAACGACTGTTTTCACAAGTAAGACCTACCCGCTCAACTAGGCCGGGAATATTGTGAATTAAAATTTGTGCCTTCCTACGTTTGCAGGGGCTAAACATGCATGCGTGATAAAAGGTGGTTAGAACCCCGGGTTCCCGCTCCAGCCGCCTCCACGTGGTCAAGTGGCGGGCCAGGGAGTTCATGGGGTTCTCGAGCGAAAAGTAGCGCCCATTTCGATGGGCTTCCAAGCACCTGTCAGCAGCAAGATTCGCCATGTCGGTGTCGAGGGACAACTTCCGTCTCTTTGCTACCGGGAGGTCCTGGACTACACCTGGTATCCCCTCAGGGAAAGACTCGCTCCTGAGGGGTTTAGGAGGGTTTGTTACTCCGGGGATAGGGTATTCCCTCGCCCGAGAAAAAGTGCAGCAGTTGGGTGCCCAGTGCTGGACTTCGTGCAACGCGAGTTCCGAATCAAGTTCGATCCGGTCACGAAACACGTCCCTGCCCCGCAACAAATCCCAAGGACGCAACTCTTTTCAATCCTTTTCGGAAGAAGTTTGCCCTCACTCCAGGAACGGGAGTTGCGTCCGTCCTGGGGCGGGCGAGCCCCTATGGCTTCTTGCTGCCGCCCCCCTTATCCTTCGCGGGGTCGACCTTCGACTTTGCCGACGCTGACTTCTCCGCCTTCTTCTGTTCCTTTTGGGCCTTCCTCCAGCCAGGAGGGATTTCGCAACGAGGCTCATGCCGCTTCTTGCAAATCATGCACAACCGGGCCTTGTTCGCGTCATCCGTGGTCTTGTCGCTCTGGTCGTCGAGGTCACGCTTTCGGCCTCTACCGGGCTCTGCTCCGGCCGGCCCTTTCTTCTGCGACCCTTTCTCAAGCCCTTGATCCGGGAAGGACTCCGGTTGGGCTTGGAGGAGCTTCCATAGACCTTCTCCGTCTCCCAGCTCGGCATAGTGGCGGAGTCCCGCCCCCATTGAGCCTGCACCTTTTGCAATGACTTTCAGGACTTCGTTCATGATCTCCCTATCGCAGCGCCTGGCCTCGTTGATTGTCGGGGGCCTCATCCCCTCTGGGACGGTTGCCCTCAAAGTGCCAATCAACTTATCCTGATACAGCACTGTATCTTGATGGAGAGCGACTTCCATCATGTGCCATGCCTTGGCCCTCAACTCGAGGACGTCTTTCAAGGTCAGGATGTCGGCAATCTTTGGAGTCTCCGGGAAGTCCTCGTCCTTCTCGTTGAGGGTCAGCTTCTTGTCGGAGATGACCACTTCCTTCTTATCTTTCGGCAACTTCCCAGCACGACGAAGCCTACTCTCCGTCTCCATGTCAACGTATGTTTCCCATGGGAGGTGCTGGAAATTCCCCCCAGGGCCAAAGTTGTTCTGGACCTTGCTCAGGGTATGCAGAGATGGCCTGTCTCTATCTGACATAGGTGGTGGCATCCCGGAGTTGATCGCCTTGTCCTCCAACTCCTGACCCAGGGCAACCGTCACCTTGGACTTTGACTCTGGGTCCTCACCTGCCATCCTCTCCATGTTCCTTTTTGCCACCTGGTTTGCGTAGGCCCACAACTTGCGCAAGCAGCCCACGTCCTCCGAGGAGCGATAGGTTTCCCAGCTTTCCACGGGATGCCTCGGGAACCCGGTCGCTGCTCCCCCTTCTGGACGATATGCCGCTCTAACACGAAGTTGCTTCTTCAGGTACTCGTCGAAGTCGGCGGCAGTGGGGAATCTGAAGGCCATTGCCTCCGATGTATTCACGTTGTCCAAGCCTAGAACCAGAAAATCCGATTCATGGACATCGAACGACGCTGCCGCCCTTCCGAACGCGATGGTAGACTTCGCGTCGGCCATGGCTACTTTAGAATTAGGACTCCCACTCGGGGCGACTGGGTGTAAGTCCCACTCGGGCCGCAGAGAACTCACAGGGGACAACTCGTGCAGACGTCTTCATCTAGCGGCACCTTCAATCACATCCAAACGAAAGGATATGGTTTCCCCCGTGGAACCTCCAGTTTTCTCATGTAAACTTGTAACCCCGAAGGATCTAGTAAACATGCAAACCGGGACCGCATGGCTGCATGGCTCAATAAAAATCAACCGGCGCTTTAATTTTTGCACTAGGTATGAAGGAGGGGGAGATTTTACTCCCAGTCTCAGCGTCCACGGTTTTCTATCCCGCTCAGGCGAAGAGCCTACCTAA
This sequence comes from Durusdinium trenchii, assembly GCA_963970005.1. NCBI lineage: Eukaryota > Dinophyceae > Suessiales > Symbiodiniaceae > Durusdinium > Durusdinium trenchii. Next base: position 369,973 of record CAXAMN010025317.1, on the reverse strand, counting down.
GCAGGTGCCCCATGGAACATGCACCTATGCCCGTCCAGCTTCAAGTCGAAATCTGGATCCTCTGGGCTCACGTGGCCTGGCACGGCCTCAGGGCAGCAGCGGCGCGAGCAGCGGATCATAAAGCCCTTCCGCTGTGTCTTATAGTCGCACAGCAGTTTGCATCCTTGGACTCTTCCAAAACAGCGCTCACAAAGGTCATACCCAGTTCCCCAGTCCTCATCGAGAACGAGCCGGGTGAAGCGTTTGCCCACCGCGTTGCATGCTGGCTTGTCTGCCAACACACCCTCTCCAGGCTTATGGATTCTTCCATATCCGGTGGCGAGCTGGATGAAGTGCGGGTGGAAGTCGATGTCGCCTTGCTCTGGGTCAATGAGCGAATCATCGGAGTCGTCGCCTGAGCTCAAAGAGCCGAGGTCCGAGAGCGCAGCATCTGAGAACTCCTGCGATCCCTCTCTGACGAACTCCGACTCTTGGTTCACCAGGCTTTGCAGACCTTCCTCGTCTCCTTCTCCTGCTCCACGAAGCTCGGGTCGCACATCCAAAGCCGCAGGCGCACGCTGGAGCTGCAACTCCGGATCCCCAGTAGCTGGGTTCTCGGTGCAGATCACGGCACGCTCCATGGCTCCTAGGAAAGGTTCTCCTCCTTGGAACTCGGGAACCTTCCCGGATAGGAGGTAATCATTGACGGTGCCCCAGTCTGGCTTTAGTGGTCTGTGATCCAGCGTTACGCCGGTCAGCGATTGAACGGCTGCTCCTCGTCGAATCTGATCCATCACGCGCCACTGCGCCTTCAGGACGATACTCTGCGATTCTCGCAGGTACAAATCGCTCATAGCCTGCGAGGCCTTCTTCCAGGCTCCCTGGTACCTCACTGTGCGTGGAGTGATCCCGAAATGAACCATGTATGAGGGGATCGTGTTCTTGCAAGAGTGCCACCGCAACTTCCTAATTGCAACCTCACTCAGCGGAACATCTTTACCTTGTTTAAGGTCGTCCAACAAGCACTTCTTGACAACCAGCGTATCCTCTGTGATCAAAGGTGGGCACGTGCGGAAGCCTCCCATACCATCCGATGCGCAGCCAACAAAATCGTGCTTCCTCCAACCTTCATCTCTTGAAAAGCCACTCGCCAAGTTGTGCATCCGAATCAGGAGGTCAACCCACACGAAAAGCCACTGATCGTTACTGGCAGTGACTGCCACCCAAGCGGCGGCCCATGGTCTGGGACCACTTTTGGTGTAGGCAGCCTTTGCCCTCAACCCCAAAATTTCTGTACGTCCAACCGGCCGGCACCACTCAACCGCGCTCATAGAAGTGCCACCTAGGTCGCTGTGTCGAACACTCGCCTGAATGCAGACTCTCAGCTTCCCGCAGGCAACCCTGGTCTGTAGATCTCTTCCTGAATCCAAAACCACGCTTTCAAGATACTCCAGCATGCCCACTTCAAAAAGGGGGGCTGGGTTGCGTTCAGGCGCCTTTGCAGAGTAGTCATTAGTCATTAGCCATTTTCCGGATCCTAGCGTGCCTCGGCCCCGGAGTCTCGAAGCCGAAGACGCCACCGAAATGCTCGATTGCGTAAACAAGGCTCTGTGGGGTACGAAAACCTGCACCCTCTGAAATGAGCTGGAGGACAAACTTTTGCATGAAGCCTTCGCTAAAGAGATCCTGGGGTGCCTTCTCAGGGTCACATTGCTCCTGGTATGCGTCGACATAGCGCCTGAGCAACCTCACATAGCGAAGTCCCGTCCCGGCCGACCGTGGCTCGGTGAGGATGTGGAATCTATCCTCCAACAGCTCCCCACCTTCTACCACTGTCTCTACCAGGTCCATCTTTATTTTCAAAACGACCAGCTCCTCAAAGAGCGCCTTGGACAGAGAACGGAAGGTTTCCAACTTCTCAGTCTCCAAGGGATTTGACCGCGAAGGCAGCTTGATTGGAACATATCCGCCGGCCTGGTCGACGAGCTCCCACTCACGCTCCGGAGGTTCTGCCTTCTTTTTAAAATTCTTGAAGATACCGCTCTCCACCAACTCCGCTATAGGCTCCGAGGGCGTGTACTCGAACTCCGACTCTACCGCCTTCCCGCTCTTCTTATCAACATCTTTTGTTTCAGGCTTCGCCCAATCCGGCAACGTCTCAACTGGCGGGACTGCCTGCTTTCGGAAAGTCATACGGGGCCCATCTCCTTTCCGTGCCCACTCGGGCAAACCTGAGGAGCGGCCTCCCGCAGCCGAAGTTGGAGATACTGACACGGGGCTCCCATGTCCAGGTTTCTCCCAGGGAACTCCCCGGGGTGGTCCAGATCGAGATGTAGTAGAGCTCACCCCCGTATCTCTTCCTGGGCGTGGGGTGGTACTGCTCCCAGGAGTAGACGAGCCAGAGTGGGGAACCGCCTGCTCAAAAGGGGGGGAGGGGAAAATCTCCCTCCTCTCCCTTTCGGATCTCGCTCAGAATCTCTCTAGCAGGAACTCCCGCCTCGATCATCTTCGCGATCTCTACGCGCGCCGCCCACGCGCCGATGGCCATCAGTCCTGAGGTCTTTCCCAGCTTTGCACTGCCGGGTCGAGGCGACAGAGCTGCCTCGGACCTCTTCATCTGATGGCCACGTCCCCTCTCCCACCCGGCCATTCTCCCCCCGCTGTAAACAACGAGGAGGATGGCTGGTGGGCTTTGAGCCAAAATGGCCACATTTTGGTTGTGCTAGACGAACATTCACGATAGTACCCAAGGGCACAACTGGTGGACTCTTGATATAATGCACCCCCCATATCAAAAGGTTGTTCAGCCCATATCTCGTGGACCGAGCTTGCCATCTCTTTCATGCTCTGGGCTAATCGTCTGCTTCCAAGTCGTCTAAAAGAAGGTAAGCGCAATATTAAGTTGGACTACTCAGATGCAAGAGTCCAGTTGTTGCCAATAAAATCCAGCTCGCTTCGTGTGTTGGCGGAAAGTTTTCGGTGGATTGTGAAACACCTTAACACATTTTCGAGATCTGCAATTTTGCCAACGTATAAAAAGCAGGGAACCTCCAGCTGGACACGCCTAGGATTTACTAACTACCATGAGGGAGGCATTTCACGTCGACCTACACTTCCCAATGCAAATGCAACATACGACTATGTGCATAACATGCTTAAGACCATGCCACATGACCCTCCCTTTCATACAGAGATAGTGGCACCACCACTGCCACAAAATCTCACCACACCTGTGTGGTCTGACCTTCCCGAAATCCCTGAAGAAAAACAAGATGCTTTCATTAAACACCTCCGGTACGCATTGTTTTGGAAGAAAGACTTTGATTCGATCTCACATCCTACTGCCCCCTGGATTAGGTGCCTTACGTTGAATTTGTAATTTTGGTGCCGGTGATCTTGTTCGTGCCTTGTTGATGCATTGAGATCCGATGGATGATCTCCGAATGGTCTCACTTTGGTTTCCTGTGTGCTCTTATGCTTTTTTTCCTGATCACCTCTTTTCACCAGACACTTCCACCAACACCCGCCACAATACGTGGCAAGGGTTTGCGTGGATGCGAATCATGCCCGCAAGTGAGTGCATCCAAATGGGGATGGTTTTTTAATTATGAAGCTTTTTAGTCGCTATAAGCTTACTATATAGGTGGAGGCCATCGCTGTTGGAGGCCATCGCTACTACATGCTACTACTAACAAGAAGCTTTTTAATGCTTTCTCTAGGGGCTACGAACGGAACAAGGACGCTACGAACGGGGCTCCTGGCCATACTACGAACGGAGCAAGAAAGCACGAGCCTATTATGCCGATCTCTTTCCCTTTCCAACATGGGCACGGCCTCATGGAAGGAGCTCTGCGCCGCCATGAGCACGTTCCGCCGTTCCTGGGAGCGACGGAACGGCGATGGGCAGCCGACTAAGAGGCTAAGAGATGTGTAGGGCGAGATGGGTGATGGCAGCAACTCCTGAAAGCAACGAATTCATCTCAAAAGAACTATATAAAAGATTATAAAAGGGGAAGAAACAGCAACTCTAAGTCATGAAATCCCACCATTGAGGCCACACATGGGCACACCCCATGCCACGGTCCCTCGCCTGGGCCTCGGAAGCCAGCATGGCAGACTGCTGGAAATCATAGAAAGAGGGCAAGTGTGGCAGGCGGAACATCCTCAGTGCTGGATGGATGGTCAAAATGGGCCATGTGGGGTGACATGGTCAAAATGGGCTTCGTGAAGGAAGGATCTGCATGAGTCTGCTGGAAGAAGGTCCGCTAGCCAATGCTAAGGATTGGTAGGCGACACTCCCTTCTTCGCAGCTGCCAGGAATGTCGTGTCAACTCTCTGAGCTATCTCCGCATTGTGCCGCATTGGGTGCACCAATGGCAGCTTGTGAGAGTGCTCTATCATCTACCCAACCGAACTCTTTCCAAAGGTCTTGAACAGTCTCAATACATCATGGCCTCGGGCCTGTCTCGTACAAACTTGGGATACCCCTCTCCGACCACTTGGGATCTCCCTCTCCGGTGCACTTAATCCATATCTTATTTTTAGATACTTGCCGGCGATCTTTCACGGCTCTGCTTGCTTTGAGACCCCATCATGACCAACCGTCTTTACCTGCACACAGAAAGATATAGAACACATACCTCCCTCCACTACCTGCAAAAGGTTTCTGGGACGGAAAGCTTTCTGGCCAGCATGTGGCATTCTGACACAAATACTGTACGAGCACCTTATAAAATAATTACTGTAGAAAAAAAATCAGAATTCATTAAATCAGCTTCACCAGTGCACGAGGGTATGGTCAGGTTATGGTACATCCATTGGATTCCAGCAAACACTTGGTCCAATCCTGCCCGGTTTCTCACGTCCATCCGAGCATCTCCAAACTTCGGAAGCGCAGAATGAAGCGCTGGCAAAGGCCAGTCTGCACCGCCTCAAGCACGAGTGTGAATTTTGCATGCACACCAATTTACAGTACATCCTCTGATTGTGTAAAGTGTAAACGTTATAATCTTGTGCTTCATGAACCCAGGACCCTGCAAACAGGGACCCTGTGAGTACAGTCCTTGGTGCATGGACACGTCAAGCCCCATGTAAAGCTGCTAGAAGTGGCTTTTCCGCCATGTCCAAGCCTCAGGATGGCCAAGATGGAAACAAAAAGGCGTTTTTAAACACAAGGGGTACATACGGTGATGCCACAGTGGTGCCATAGCTCGATGGATTCTTCCAGATCGACCTTCGTAATAAACGGCCATCCTCCACGTCCGCCTGTCCACCCGCGACCGCCGCGACCGCTCCGCACCCACCGCCTTGGGTCCTGAAAGCAGGTTCTGAGACAAGCAGAAAGCTAAGAGCCTGAGATGTGGAGCGAAGGCCGAACCAGAGGCCACACTTGTACCACGTTTAAAGTGGCAAGAAACATGTGTCATGACATGTGTTCAAGCTGTGGCAGGTATCATGACCAGTGCAAACAGTAAAACAACATCAAACAACAAACACCATGGGATGCCATCGGTATATCCAAAAGAATTCTATCGCCAAAGGCGAAGCAAACTCCGGCCTTCAACAGCTAACTTCGTCCATCAAGCACGTGGCACGTCTGCAAGGAAATGGCACGTCTTGGCAGCTGAAGTTCAGAACCTAACGTGCTCCACTGCTCAGGTTGGGCACATCACTCTGACTGTCCGGATGTGTCCCCCCTCAAAACGCCCGGTAACCGGAGCCCGGTTGGCCCAAGATCACCGCCGATGATGTGACATGTCTGGATCCGGATGTGATGTCGGATGTGACATATATTGCTTAGCAAATACCCCCGGCGCAAACGAACGAACCTGAGAATTGACCGGTGGATGTCCATATGTTGGTTTTGGGGTTCCAGGTAAATCTGAGGACGCTGGTCCAAATCTTCTCAATGAAGGGGTGTCCCCCTAAGAAATATCAGGTTGCCTTCGTTTGGCCTTTGGAGAACTGCTTCTTGAACGACGGTCCTATTTTTGAGAAACACCAACCACCCCAATGTGTTCGCAAAGATTGATCGTGTTGCTCAACAAGACTCAACAAGGAAATCTTCATCGGAACATATCGGAACTGTATGCCAAGAAAAGAAGCGAGAAATGCCGTAGATACGCGTACCTTCCACACCACCAGGACCCACGGTCGGGGTGGTTAGTGGACACCCCTTAACCTCCCTAGGGCTCCAAGTACCTCCTTAGAAGGTATTTGGACCCTCTAAACCCACCCCAAACACCTTCTAAGAAGGTCGGAGCCCTAGGGCCTCTTTTCGGGGCTATCAATAGAAACCCCGTTGGGGGGTCCTGGTACCTGTCTTTTTGCGCTTTCCAACCTTTCGTCGTTCGGGCGTTCGTTCGGTCTCCGGGAGACCGAAAAAGCCCACGCACCATGGACTGCATCGCGTCGATCAGCAGCAGCTTCAGCGGGGACACACGTGGTTTCTGCCCCTTGTTGGGCCTCGTGTTGGGCTTCTTCTTCCCTGCCGGTCGTGTGGTGCTCACCGGCAGTTTCGCACCTTTGCTTTGGGTCTCAGAATTCTTTGGCTGTGCAGTGCAGATTCCGAACCGTCTTGAAGTATACCATATCAACATCAAGTTGAGGGTCTTGTACTACCGTAGATGGACGAAATATTCAAACCCTTTCAACCACGAGGACCCCTTCTACCCCAAAGCTCAATGGTTTGAATATTTGGTCCATCTACTGTAGCACTTCGCAACATCCCACCTGAACTGGTGGGGTCCTGGTTGTGTCGTGTCCATTTGAGGATCTGACCCCCACTCCAGGGAAGCGGAGTATTTGTCGTTGATCGGAAGGCCGAGCTGACTCCCAAGTCCATCAGCTACCAACCCACATCTTCACAGAATTAGTTTGAGGAAAGCCATAGTTGTTGATGTGATAACCAGGGTTTCCTGCAGATTGTCCCTTAAACCAATTCATTGACCACTCAGTATGCCAGTCATAAGTGGCTATGCCGGTTTGCAGTTTAAAACTGAACCTTGAACGCATCGGCAGGCTCGCTTACCTTTTCTCGGGGCATACGGTACTTCAGGGTGCGCTTACACTCCGTTTGGGGGGTCGCAACTGACCACACAACCGACCGGAACCAGGACTGACTGGCCTCCTGAATTTTCCTTTGCGCAGTAGATCTCATTCAGGTAGAAGACCCTCACATGCCCCAGCGGTTCGACAGTGAGAATGCTCGAAAAGCTTAATTCGATTGCACGTATGGGGTCGTTTCTGGCATGGATTGTGATTGTGTTTGGTTTGTGATATGGCGGCGACAATCCCTACACATGGGTTTGATCCTAAGAAACATGTGCTCCAATAATATGCTCCATGAATAGCGGAAAGGATGATAACAATAATGATAGATAGATGGATGGACGGATGGTTTATGGTCGTCTCTCAATATAGAGCTGCATCTTTGTCCACATTTATCCACCTTTTCTGGACTGGGACGCTTGGAACTGAACCACGGGATGTCCCAGTGTTACGAAGAAACATCAATAAACAACTGGATGCCCTGTGTTCTGATCAGTTGAATGTGGTGCCCACTTCCGTCCTTCAATCAAAGGTCAACAGTGCAAATATCTGGACCCTGCCCTCAAGCCACTCTGGAGACACGTGCTCACCAAATGCTTCCAGATTTACAACCCTAGCGCCTACCGAAGTGGCGTCTCACTAATTCGGACAAAGGTGCATCGTTCCGTCTCACATGATCCGTCCACCAGCCCAGCTGCCCGAACCTGATCCGTCCACCCCCGTCCGAACATGGACGGTGTCGCGGTCGGTCGGCACCTGAGGCCCAGTAGGTAGTCCACGTACCAATAGATCATATGGAGCTCCGCCTCCAAACTTGCTTGGAGCGAGTGTATCGCAGCTGTGGTGCATGGGTCATGTATGGTCAAGTGTTCAAAGCTCCAACAGCATGATGAAGCAGTGTGCTAAAGCTTTTTGAAGCCCTTTCAGGGAGTCACTATGTCTAATCCTCCCGAAAACTAACTTGAACGTTGGTGCCTAGAAGACTTTTCCCTAGATCAACCGGTGGTTTTCAAGGTCAATGTTGGTCAGTCTGGAAGTGGGTCACTGCTTACATGAGTTTCCTGAAAGATCTGAAAGGGCCGCAGGGAAGGAACCACTCAAGGGTACCAACAGATTTCTTCCAAACAAATACGTAAAAAGATGTAAAAAGTATGTCGACCCCCCCACACGATTCGTGTCTCGCGCCTCCCAGTCATTCCTCTATAATACTCCACGGCAGATACACATCACTAGGCTAATGAACAAAACTATAGACCCCGCAAACCCTGCCCTTGTAGCTTCTCCGAAGGCAGTTACCCGGAGAGGATTGTGACAGAAGATCCCCCCCCAAAAAAAGGAATCCGCAGTTTTTGGTGAGGCTTTTCTAGATCACCATTACATCCATTACAGACCTTGGATAAAACATACACATCAGGAAACAACGAAAACAGCAGTGGTTGGAGGGCCCATGTTCTCCTGAATCTGTGTAGTCGCCTGGCTTCATCTGCACTCCCTGGAATGGAAGAAAACCACCGGTGTGGTATTCGGATTTCATGGTCATCCGGCCGGGCCATGTCATCCACTTCCACGACCATTCAGTGCATGTTTTTTTTGTATACATTATACGTTCATCATCTTTCATCACTCCCATCAACAACTTTGGGAAGTCTGGCCCGCGATCCACCCACCCAAACCACACACAAACACCTATTTCTTTTCGTTTGGTGCAGAAAGGGGCCTCCTCGTAGATGTCCAACTGGAATCCCAAGAGCAATTTCTGAATCATCACTTGCAAAGCTTGATCCATGATGAAACCTCCGTTCGAGAGGACGGTTGTTGGACAAACATGATCCGGCATGTACGTAACCCAGCCCCCCTGGTGGTGAGTAGCATGTATATAACCCTGATATCGAACGGTCGACTTGATGGGTTAAACGTTTAACACATGCACGAAATCATTCCGAGATCCCCCAAGTTGGAGATGTGGTTGGAGATGTGACTGGAGATGTGTGAGTATGGTTTCACCCACCAGGTCCCAGGATACACGAACCAATGAACACATTAGAACAAATGACTTTGCTTTACGAACTCGGGGTTTTCACTCCAATCAATGCGGTGCCTGGCGTCGCACGTGCGAGAGGTCGGCTGGACAGATGCTATGTTATTACTTGTTTCCCAAGAGGACCTCTTGCAACAGTCTCAGGACTGGACCGGTCGGTAGATCCATGGATGATATTGGATGTATCCTATTTCTAGCCAACTGTTTTTTCGTTCATTGACCATCATGCGCTCTGACAATGAGTCTGGACCTGTGGCGACCTGTTCGTGGTGACCATGGATGAGTCACAACCGGTCATCGGCCACCCTTCCCACCCGTCCATGTGTGGCCAAGATTGGCCAAGGCGCCCCAGCTAGGCCGTTGATACCGCAGGTTGGCTCCGAAGGTGCTCTTCAAGGTTTCGTCCAAGCGCCAGGCTTCATGCTGGAGCTCGTTGAAGTCCACGAAGATGTGCGCCAAGCGCCGAAAGCGCCGAGTGCCTCGGTCTTAAGAGCTCTGAGTCTGAGCCCTGGTAACCTGTAGGATCCTAGCAAGTCATAGCTATCAGATGTCTCAGACCAAATGAAGTGGTCGGCGACCCTTCTGGTGTGAAAGAACTCTTCTCCGGCCCTCAAGCATAGACCCAAATTTATCCAAATGGAGGACACCCAAATGAAGAAATTATATGAAATTGCATAATCCTAAAACCACATTGAAATATTGAGGCAGCTCCAGAGTATGTGTGGCCGTGTTGCCCAGGGATGATGAGGCAGCTAAAAGTCATCAACCTCTATTCGATCCTAACCCAAACACTCCATGTATGCGACCCCTGAAACCACCCCAATTTTTTTGCATATATATATATGGCATACATGGAGCGTGGGGTAATTCATCAGTGGGCCCTCTCGGCTGCCACATCCGTCCTGCATCCAACCGTGCGCAGGACGAGCCGCAAGTCACCAAACAAATGCGCCGATCGACTGGGCATTGATTTTTGTTACCACGTCCGGGAGCCACCTCTTTTAAATCAAAGAGCCTTTTGGAGCCACTGGTAACATCTTGTAACTAGTAGTTGGTGGAAACTGTTCAGTCCAAGTCATTTGGGTGATAGGACCTAGAAGTCAACCAAAACGACCAAAAGCTGCTTGATCTGGTCAAATGATCGATGCTCAAACCTGATCCACGAGCCCTTGGTCATATATAGGAGGCTACCCCTCGCGTTAACACATCCTTTCTTGGAGACCCTTACGAATTCCCAGCTTCCCCAGTTGCCAGGTCCAACAAGAGAACCACCATGAAACAGGGCGGATTCCCAGCAGCTAATCCCATCAGATTAATCAAATCCAATCAGCAAAGCGTCTGTTTAGGTGTGTGATCTTCAGGAGTTGCAAAACCAAGGTCTCACAGCGCTGTAAATAAGGTTCCGTCTGCTTCTTACAGTGCTGGTTTGCCTGAGCAGCAACACTGCGCCGCAGGAGCAACACCAATTCGAACACTGCAGGCTAGTTACAGCAAGTTTCCAGTTGTAAGAATTCTCAAAGTCGCCTGTTGTCACCAACATGGAATCAAAGAACCTCAAACGAACACGGCGATGCAAATCGGAACTCACTTGCCCACCGCCCAACGTGGCGGAGAAAAAGGCCGTGCGCAGGCCTCAGGTGGAAACTCATGGGCGAGGAGAGCTTCCAAGAGCCGCTCTCGGAGGAAGCCTGGCTCCTGCAGTCTCCGTGGTGACACCTAGTGACACCACAGCGGTGCCGGGCCCATTAAAGGCTTGAGGAACATGCTGAAAACCAGTATTGGTCACAAAAAGCGACACGGCGACATGACCAACATTCTACAGTACATTCACAATATATATAGTCTTCGCAAGAATAAGAATGCAAGACAAGCCTCCCATGTGGAATGTCCCTGCCATGTCCTGCCTGTAAGCCAAAAACGCAGGAACCAAAACAACACACCGCGCCGTTTCAAGACGTGCCCCGAGCTCCGTCCTGGACCACGAGCTGCGCCACGCTGCGACTCAGAATGTTGGCCGTTCCCTTCATCGAGCCCTTCACAAGCTCCTGCAGGTCGCGCGAATGACCACTGACGGCGATCCGCAAGACCAAAAGCACAGGGATGTCAGATTGGATGAACATACAGTAATGCAAGATGCAAGTGAACAAAATGGTGCTACACGTTTTTTTGTTTGCAAGTATGTTGACCACTGGGGTCATCTAGGCATTTTGACAACGCGCCTCCCTGTTCTTGTTGGGTAGACTTGAGGTCAGGCTCATTGACGATATTTATGAATTCAAGGGTCATGCTTCTTTGACTCGTTAGAGATGCCTCAGAAACCGCTGGACTCGACCGTTGCTCTTCAGAAACATCACCCGCTTTCCCAACCACTGATATCAACATCCAACCTCTCCACTTCCGGGGACCTCTCCACTTCCAGAGACCTCTCTCAACACTTCCAACAATCATCCAAGCACTCCCCACGTCTTCGGTCGCCACCGGTCCTCCAGGGGTTGGGATAACAAGCTGCAGCAAAGCGACAGTTCCTCCAAATGCTCCGTCCAAAGGCTGAAGACTTTCTTCGGATCCTTCGACCCACCAGCGGCGGCCACGCCGCATCCCGCGCGCCCCACGAGGCCCGTCGCCGTGCGATGGCTGAGACGTCCGAACGAATCGATTCGCCCCTGAGGGATGGTGCCCGCTTCACTGGAGGCCACAGTCGGCACGGGTTGCTGTGCACCCCCTCCCGCGCAGATTCAGATGACGCGGGCCCGACGTGATGACTCGCTCCGACCGCGGTGGTGCCGGGGGAAAACCCACCCCCCCGCGTGGCGTGTCGAGCTCTTTCCGTCTCTTTGGGCTCCGCAGTTGGTTGACCGGTAGAGTTGTGGGGCAAAGGATGAAGTCTGCCGAAGAAACAGGAGTGACATTAGCGCCACCTGAAATGAAGCTCCTAGGCTCACAAAATGTCCAGGCCTGGGGTCTCTGTGCATCGCCTCTGCGGGGTGTGGGGTGGTGTGTGCGGGGTGGTGTTCATGGCCTCATCGCAGGGAGGTGATCTTAAGATGCTCTGACGCCAGGAGCGCCCAACTACCCGTGCTGCAGGTTCTAGGTCCAAGGATTCTTCCATCAAGAGAAGCCTTAGGCTAACGGTACATATCTTCTCACACTGCGGTTGTGAATCATACACCAGAATTGTTAAACAATCTGGAACAACCAATGTATATATACATATATATTTCTACCACCCTCAGACCTCTTCGTTGCGACTTCAAGGCGGCACCCTCACCCTCGCCTCAATGGGTTCCACCTGGCGAGGCGGCCCGGGCACCAGGAGCTTCCGGTTGATGGAACCATCAAAGCGACATCCTCAAGGATCGAACACCGACACGTGGAACCGAGGATGTGATCAGGCGGATGGGTTCGTTCGTCTTCTAAACTTGGGATTGGAAGGCCAAAGGGTTCACATATACCCCAGCCGCTCCATGGGGTTCACATATACCTACATCGGGGTGGTTTGGGGAGTTCATGTAGGCATATAAAGCAATCCATCTCTTACATGTGTTGAGCAAATGAGCATGCCGTCCATGAGCCCTTTGAGCCTTTGGATGCATCTGGGAGGTTTATATAACCCCCCCAGGAAGAATGCGCCATCGTAGCAATGTGATTCTCCAAAGCAGCAATCATTCATCAGTATACAGCGTATATCCAAAATAAATATAATATGCATATGCCAGTGTGTGTGCCATACATAAATTATACTGTAAATTATATACAGTATATTACAGTATGCACTTATACTGCTGAGTGCCGAAGCAGTGGGACAAACACCCGAGTGACCAAAACAACCAACTTCCTCTGATTGATATCCTTCAGAAGTACTGGCTTCAGGGCAGTGAAACTGTAATATTCAGGTTCTGTGCTTTGCAGGGTGGAACTATACATCTCAACACTCGCTAGGCAAACCATTCAGCTTTGATCCTTCCAAGAGGTTCCTATCATCTTAGAGGCAGAAAATCTGCGATGCTAGAGTGAAAAAACCATGAGCATTACCCCATTTCACCAACCAATCAAATCCAAATGTTCGACCTGTTCCACCCGCGGGCAATGCAAATGGTAGCAACAAAAATCCACCGAAAGCCCAAAAAGAAAGGTCTCCAAGCTGCCGGCAGCTCAAACCGGTTCAGTCTAATCTCCGCACCCTTCAGCCACAAACACCTCGTAACCTCCTCCCTCGCCTCGGATGTCCATGAAACCGTCCACCTTCCAATCCACGCGTCTAACGGGCTCGGACGTCATCGCCTCCAGTGCCGGATCAGAAGCTTTGATCTTCTCCAAGAGCTGCCGGCACTTGGCCAACAAGCCCTTGGCTGTCGGAAGCGTCGACGCCTGCACCGGCCGTTCCCAGGGCCGGTGGTGCAAGGGAGCCGAGTTCGGACCAGGGGAGAACGGAGAAAATGGTGAAGAGCTCTTCGAAAAGTAGGTGTGCGTCGAACAAATGTCACCAAGCCATGATTGGTAGAGAGACCAGAAATGCACCTGGAGCAAATATATCCTCAAAGCAGTATTCTTGCATATTGCTGCGACATTGTGCAAATTCAGTCTATATATACTCGATAATTCTCTTGAGGAAGACTGTATGAATGGACAATTAGGTCTCAATCAACTCCTGACATTGATACGAAGCACTCTCCAAGCACAGCGTCACATTGCATGACCTCTTACTTGGGCCTGGCTGTGTAGAACCGGTCGCACCAAGTGATGAAAACAGATCGTTTGCACAAGTCCGTGGCCCCCGCCTTGGGCTTTGCTACCAAAACCAAGGCGGACATATATTTGCTGATGAAGTCCAAGCGAAGAGCCACGGCTGCATTCTCCTGTCGTTCCTTCTCAGTCTTCAGCTTCTCCTTGGGTCGGAGATGGGGCTCATTTTCAGCAGAGCCGTCGCGGTGGAAAGGAACACCTTCTCAAAATGCAAAATGCTGGGAGATGTGTCGAAGAGCCCTATTGGGGAGGTGGTATTGTACAATTCCACAACACGCCCCCTCACACCAAACATGAACATGCAACGCGCCAAAGTATCCGAACAGTGGCTTAATTAGTATTAGGTCCAAATTCACAGCCCAGCAGCATGAAGACTTCACATGCCAGTGATGAAGAAACTCTTCCACAGGTCCCATAGGTAGCTGAAGGAAGTGAATATTCCAAAAGGGGAGACTCCCAAGAATTTGATAGAACAAATATGAACAGATTGGACATGTACAAGTACGATGCATTCTTCCAACACGAAACCAAGTGTTTCTACCATCCACCCCCCTGCCCCCCCAACCTAACAACACCCTAACAACGACCACCACAACCAAAGCCACAACCACAACAACAACAACAACAACAACAACAACAACAACTACTACTACTACTACTACACCTACACACACACCACTGCACACACTCTATCCGGAACCTACTGGTCTAGTATGGTCTAGTTGGACTCCCAATCTAGCGGGACTTTTTCTGCCCAGTCACATTCACCTTTACGGCGTCGCTGCCTCGGACCGAGGAAGACGCCGACGAGGGACGACATGGACGTCGGTGAAGAGTACGCTTCTGTCGGACAGTCGTCTTCCTAAAACAGAATCTATATATGTATATTATATAAGTATATATACTGTATTTTTACTACACCATATATATATATACACACATCTGACACATAATCTAGGGGCCCTTCCACTTCCATGTGATGTGTTCGTCAAGAAGTGTAGATGGAACAGTTGGAAGCCAGTCTAGCCCCTCACGGACGCCGACCAGGCTGCTGAAGACGCAAAGCTGAAAGTCCACATTGAACATGGTTGGCATGAAGTCCTCACGAGGCAGTCGATCCGAAGAAATGCTTCTTCCAAACCACTATACCGATTCTTTGATCATGGCGCCTGCCATCCACAGGTAGCAAAAGAACACAAACATCTTGGCTGTACCCACTCATCAACACCAGAACTCTCCGTGGAGAACACCGAACCCCTCCGCGGACTCACTGGATCCGGGTGTCCACCAGACTGTGCATGTCCATGTGTACACATGTAGGTGATCCATGTGTCATGATAACATGATCATGAATCCATGACGTCACCCACTCTGACGAACACATCACATGGTTACGTGGATGGCATGGCCCCTTGAGAAACGACTGTCCTTTACTATAACTAAGGGGGGGTGTTCCCTCCACTTCACCCTGTGACGTGCACGAACACCGGGTCCTCATCATCCCACACTCCCGCGGAGTTGACCGCATCGCGAGCCACTTGGCAGGAGATCAGCAACGCATCCACGAAGCTCCCCAGGGCCGGCAGCGGCTTCCTCGGAATGGCCAGCCGCGGAGCTCCGAGGAACAAAGACAGGGAGTGAACCAACAGGTCACCTAGAGATATGTATATATATATATATATTATATTGCCAAGCTGTCTTGACTTCTTGATCCTGAAGAGAAACTCACAAGGTGTATCCACTAGTCAAAGTATATTATATAGCTGGATAAGATACTGACTATATAATACTATATATTGATTCATGATAGTTGCCAATGCAAAACTAATACTAATACTCATATACTACTGTATACTAATACCAATGCCTGTAGATACACTCGGATATTCAATCTGATACCTTACTTGGCTCCGCTGATCGAGTGGATCAACAATTCAATGGCTCCAGAGCTGCCCCTCCACACACAAACCAAACACAGCACATTACAGCGTCAGAGTATTTTAGAGGGGGCCGGACCATACAAGAACAGAATTTCACGCAAAATGATGGACCATCCAAACTTCTTCAAATATCCTCCCAAAGCAGTTCCTGAGCCAAATCGGCGGCACCGGGCCGCCGTGTGCCAGCGGCCTGTGCTTAGCAGGTGCTGACTGCATGTTCCAAACATTTCCAAACAATAAACATCAACACACCGCGTCGTCAAAGACACACCGCACCACCGGGCGACGTCGGCGACGTCCGCGACCACCAGACGCGGCGACGTGGGCCACGCCCAAAGGCCGTGGGAAAAAGGCCTTCGCCATCCTCTGGCCCAGTGTCAGCAGTCGCGGAGGATCCTGCAAATAGAGGCAGGAGTAGCAGGTCTGTACGATGGTATGCCCGTCCAGCCACAAGAGATAGTACATCAGCAAGCGGTCCATGAGACCCACCTGAAAGGATGGCTGTAGGCCATGGGCAGCTTTCAGGATGAACATCCCAACATGAGGGGAGCACCACCCCGGTTCACCACCCGTCACCTCACCAGGCTCCCCACCCACCAAAAAGAAAGGCCAAGGTTTTTAGCGGCTCCAATCAGTCCAAGCCACCATGAGCTCTGGCTCCATCTCGGCTGAAACGAGGCCCAACGCCTCCGCTTTCTCCATGGTCATGTCCTCGCTGCTCTTGTAGCCGGTGTCCATCTTGGGATCCTGCGACCGGATCCCTGGATCGACGGAGGGCTAGTCGAGATCGCCGATGCCTCTGCAACTGTGAAGCTTCGAAGACGAAGTCTTCCCGTCATTTTTTCATACCGAACACGCACTTGATACCAAACCTTGCCCAAATGAAGGCGCTCATGAACTGAACAACCTTTGCATAATACCATGCATTATCATCTATAATCCATCTGCCACCTTTCTTGATAGGCGAGTATGTAAGGGTGTTGGCACTTGCGAGTCCAAAGTATGTGAGATAGGACGTGAGACTCAGACTATGACGTTCAGGCGTTATATGGCGTTATATATAGGTGTTGTACATTGTTGTACGATCTCAGGATGCCTTTTGGCCTTCTGAACCTGTCAATTTGGCGTCGCTGAAGATCAGCACCAGCTCCACCCAGCCCACGAGCGGAGCTAAACCGCATTCAACGCGGTCGCGCCCGCGCGCTCCATGATCTCAATGGCTGACATGGCGTCGAAGAGGCGGAAGCTTTGGCTTTCCACCATCTCTCCCAAGGTCATATCAGAGACCTAAGGTCGGGTGCTGGGGCTGAGGAAGGGTGAGAGGAGTTGCACCCACCATCCGAGACTTAACCCATAGAAATTGGTGTCCACTTCTCCTCTACAAAATCTAACCTGCATCTTCTTCGGTACATCATTCTTCCGCCAGCTCAATGTCTCCAAATCTCTGCACTACTCCCTCTTCACTCAGCCAGCTATCCCCATCATCGCCCCCGCAGCTTCGCGACAGCTTGTCGCCTCTCCACCGCGCGCGTCCTGGTCCGCTCGGTATACCCGGCTCACGGTCGTCAGCGGTCAGCTGGGCCGCCGGACAGCCTGGTCGAAGACCTCCGTCAGATCCACCCACTCTTCGTCCAGCCCTAAGGGGCGATCCATCCCGTTGGCGTCGGGCCATGCGAGGGGCCAGGCGCCGAGCGCCGCCTCCACGGAGCCAGCGAAGAGAGAAGAGCACCGAGAAGAGCACATGGTGTTTCTTTCTTTTTTCTCGGGTGAAGCCTAAGACCCACAGAAGACGGAAGAAGTTAATGAAGAACTAAACATATCCGCCTCTATTCTAACAACAATGAGCGGAAAAAGGGGCACAAAGTAGTTGTATAAATTTGTATAAGTACACAGCAGGGTCAGCAAGGTGTCCTGCCCTGCCCAGGCAAAACAGTTCATGACAACAATTTGCCAAAGCAAATGCTGGAACTCATGTATCTGCCGCCCTCATATCCTGAGCATATGAGCGGAAAAAACAAACAACATCATCAAAACATCGAGCAAACAATCGATCAGATCGATGTGTTTAGGATGATGTTGATGTCCACATGATGCTCGTTTAGGGTCGCTTGTCATACGGAGATTCGGCCCACTGGTCCACGATCACCCATTCGGCATGTTCATGCGACCTGGCACCGAGGCCTCTGTCAATAGAGGTTCTTGATGTCATGGGTTCTCTGTCAAAACATTGTGACAAACAGATACAAACAGCTACTATTGCCAATCATATTCCTTTGAAAAGGGAGGTGTCCCAAACACATTTGAAGGCGATATTTTCGGATGTTCGGCTGCAAAATGACCACTGCAAAAGCCAATGGGAGTGACAATGGGTGGCCAGTGGCCCCAATCCTGACCAATCAAGACACCAAAATGAAGGAGTGACAGCCATCATCAGCCATCTACATGCACCTATAAAGTGCTGTGACGAAGCCGGTTGATCCATGTTTATCGATACATGCTGTCTGCTACCAAGTAGTTGTAAGATGTTGTAAGCTGCATCAACAAGCTTGCCTTCTGCATGATCTTTGTCCAGTTCACTCCTCTTGCTCTCACTTCAGGCCCTTCAGCTTTCCAAAAGTTTCGTTCCGAAGGACTATATAATATTTAATAACTAGAAATTTAACATTATAATGACTACTGTACTATAGTATTTTCTTGCAACTGGTCTTGGCCCCTGCCCAAGCAGCTCCTCTCCCCCAGTCGTCCAACGTCCCGCCCCCAGTCGTCGTAACCGCGGCCTCAGAGGGTTCCTCTTCGGCCTCGTCTTCGGGCGACCTCGGATGGGGCCGCTGGTCTGCGCAAGTCGGATGAACTGGGGAACTGGAAGCCAGTGTGACGAGCGAACTCCATACAACTCATTATGGATGGGTATGGATGGGTATGGTACACACAGACCTGTTGTGTGAATGTCATTGGCTGCCAACACGTGATGAGGGATGGACACTACTCTGCTGCGGAGCATTCATCTTCAGACAAATCCAACTACCCTCCCTCCAATCATGGAAGTGGAAGTGCGGCACGTTTAGCAAGTTTAGTAGAGGAAAGCAGGCGTCCTTTCGGGGCCATGTTCCACGTTCCATGTTTGTTGGACCGATCCCACACGATGCCGCGAAGAGGTCCATGAAATGCCCATGCCTTACGACTTGCAAGACATGCCCGGTCCCATCCATCAAGTGGCTTCTTTTTCTTCTTCTTCTTTTTCTTTGCCTTCCTTAAATTAACCACGGGAAATCATTGGCAGGCTACTAAGATCATGCCTCAACATCTTCAACATCACAAGCGAATGAGGCAACCAATGAACCAATGTCTAGACTAGCAGTGCTTAGCAAGGGTCTTCTTGAAGGTTTAGGACACTGCTGAAACAAAACATCTTGCTGAACCGAGCTTCTTCTTGGTGGGATCCGTTTCTCCACCTTCTTCGAGGATCTCTTCCTCGTCCTCTTCCGCCATCACACCGGCCACGCGCCATGCGCGCCCCCGGGCGGCAAGGGTTGACGGCGCGACAGGCCCGTCGCTCACGCCAGCCGGGCCCAGCCGCAGAAGGAGCCAAGCTGCAGGTGGTAACAGTAAACACGCCATTGAACCCTGCAAGGTCCCAGCAGTAGTCAGCAGTAGTAGTAGTAGTAGTAGTAGTAGAAGCAGCAGCAACAGCAGCAGGAGCAGGAGCAGGAGCAGCAGTAGGAGTAGCAGTAGTAGTAGTAGTGGTGGTAAAGGCTTGTCGTCGCGAGACATGCATACAGCATGCTCCCTGTGCCTGTGTGCTGTAGGGTCCCAGCAGCAGTAGCAGTACCAGCAGCAGCAGGAGCAGTAGCAGGAGCAGCAGCAGCACCAGCAGCAGCAGCAGCAGCAGCAGTAGGAGCAGCAGCAGCAGCAGCAGTAGCAGTAGGAGCAGCAGCAGTAGCAGCAGTAGTACTAGCAGTAGCTAGCGGCTTGCCATAGCACCATGGCTTGCGCCATGATCCTGGCCCCCCCCAAAAAAGCTTCTCACGAAGTCATCCGAAAACACACTCCATTCAGCTTCCCCAACACTATGCGACCAGGTCCGCCCACTGAGACGGCTCCAACAAGAGGTGCAAACTGTTGACTAGACTGTTGATTTATAAACCCCTAAACAGAGTGGTTTCACATCTCCCTCTGGGGAGCTTTATTCAACAGTCAACACTCGGAGCTCCTTGTTTCGTTCGGGGACGTGGGGAGGCCTGTTGGGAGATGTTAGGAGGGTGTTTTGCTTGGCTGGAGGGGGGGTTTGCTTGACTGAACGCCCAGTCCAAGTGTTTGGAGTGGGTTCCATGGGGTCAAAATTTTACAGTAGTTACATTTATTGAGCCATATCCCAAACACTCCACGTATGGAATCTAAGCCTACATTGACCCCTGAAACCACCCTAATGCACGTAAATATACCATGCATGGATTGCTTGGCAAATAATAGTGATTTAATAGTGCATATATAATTGAACAACTGACTGTCTTCTGGCTACTGAATGGTGGCATCTCAAAATCCACCTGTGCGCGAAAGCCAGGAAATTCGCATTGAGGCATTGACACATGCACCCCCCCAATGGCGGGGCAGTTAAGGACTGGACACCGAACATGAATTTTACAGTACTCATGAACCCATTCAGCCATTTTTGATGATTGGGATCAGGTCGTGGAGTCATCCCCTTGATGGAAAACCAAAGAAAAGCCCAGCTACTGCTGGAAGACATTGTCAACCTCTGCAGTGCTCCTTCTTCGGTTCCATTGCGCGAGCTGAGGCCGCCAAGGCCTCCAAACACGGCGTTTCACTTGAAATCCCGGCTATTCTGCTGAAGAAGTGCCTAAAAGATCCTAAAAGCACGTAAACATCCGATGACCTTGCTTTGGCCAACCTCACCAAGGATTCCGAAATCGGAAAAGCAAAGGCCCCAAGGGCCCACCCATCCGATGAGCATGGTCAAAACGCTTCAAGCTGTGACAACAGGTCCGATACGCCCCATAAGGATGGGGTGTAGCATGGCGCTATCCGGCAGTCTGAGATAGCCTGGCTGGCACAAGGGCGATGATTTAAGATCGCCCTTCGATTCGAGATTGCCCAAACAAAGCATCCTGGGCGTGAAGCACTTGTCAAGGCGCCGTTTCAAAGGATCAAGGCTTCAATACTTGGACCCTCCAAAATGATGGAACAAAATGTGTTTCCCTGTGACAGTTCATATATGAGTTGATGTTGCATCTCGTCATCTTCGTAGGGCACCGCATTTGAGCTCAGGCCAGGCACCTGCGTGTGAAAGCTCCGCGAGCGATGTGCCGCTTCCACCGTCCTGCGACGGTCTTCCAGTGGGCGAACACGCGGGTCCCGCTTGCGAGTCAATGGGCCATGGCGAAGTCGTCTTCTACTAGCAGAAACGGTGAGTACTACGGGTGCGAACCCATAGGCGAATCCAGCAAAGGCTGGATTCACGGGCTTTTACGGGGTTCTGGGATTCCTGAATTGTATATACTGGGCCAGGGCGGCCTTCACAAAGCAATGCCTCTGGGATCATGGATGTCATCTGGGCCATGTCAGTCTGATTTTCCTTGGCCGTGGGTGGAAGGATCCTCAGTGCCACAGCCGATTTTCGGCTCCAATGGGCTCCCGGCGCTCCTCGGCCGCATTTCCGATTCGGCGCTCCTGGGTGGCCAAGAGCTCTTGCAAGCGCTTCTGGTTGGCGGTCAAGGAGGCCAAATCCTGACGTGGTCGGTCGCTTGAAAAGCACGGCACCGCACCAAATGGCCACTGCGCAATGGGTGGCCACCAGCTATTGTTATGGGAGGAGCACTGCATGTCCAAAGCTGCGCTAAGCCTAGGTACAAAGGGAGTTCACCGGGAGTATGTACTGCACAGAGCCCATCTTGTCTTTCATGTGCTATGTGCGCACTGACTCCCCAGCAAACATCAACTAAACACCGATACTCCCAGTGTGCTACTGTTCATTGTCAAATCCTCACACACTTGGTGAACTACAATCTACAGGAGACAGTGTAGTGCTGATAGGAACGTCATGCTTACAGCATTCAACGGATCACCCATGACCCAATTGCGTGTATTTTCCTGCATTTGCCACCACAGCCACCCGGCACCACAATGTCAATCTACTAACTAGAATCCCGAAGCTCATCTTGGCCTCCCGTCCCCACATTGCCCCCTGCACCCCCAGACGAGGAGACTCGTCCTTCTGATAGGTGGCCAACTCATCCGCGCGAATCGAGCGCGCGGACTGAAAGGCCGATTTGCAGGAGGCCTTGCGGACGGCGAAGATCTGAGATCTGGAACGATCGAATCCTAGAACTGCCAGGATTTGACACACACGTGCTCAAGCAAAGGTGCCTCGGACCATACCACAACATACTAGTATATAAATGATATATTAATGTTTATAAGGTCCGTCGGTGATGAAGAAAGCCTGTTGTCTGAGTTTTTTTTTTTACATGCTTATCGAGGCTTTAGACCTACTCACAATGGCCCTTGAATTCGTTGTGATAGGTCTATCCAGTCAATGGGCCCGTGCGCTGGCCTCTTCATTTTCTTGCACCTGCCATGCCGCATGAGCTCGTGCTCTAAGAAGGACGCATGGTGACAAACCACCCCAACCAGGGCAGCATCCCTCACAATCCCTCACATGGAGTGGCATTCCAAGGTTCTGAATCAAAGAGAGGAGAGGTGTAATTTACATGACCCACAGCTTCGCAAATCCCTGTTTATCCACATTTGGAAGCACACGAGCCGGGCGCCTTCATCTCTTCTAGCAAAGATTGGCGCTTTCGGTCAGCTTCAACCATCTGGAGCTGCAACTGCGGCAGCTCCACCTGTGACTCCTGAGGTCTGCGAGCAAACCAATCAGATCAATCAAACGTGAGTGAAAATGGTCTAAGTATGTCTAAGTGGTCCTTCGCCAACAAAAACGCGGAGAAATTGCAGGAAAATGACTATCATACCTATCGTGGAAGGATAAAATCGAGGCCATAGGAGACGGCCTTTTCCCAAAGTCGCCATTGAGCTGGCCAGCTTTTTGGACTCAGACTGCTACTCATAGCACACGGTAACATATGACAGACATTGACATACATAAACCCTCCTAGACCTTCCAAGCTGTCCAATCGAGATCCACCAGTCAGTAGTGTGCTGGCTTCTATTGAAAAAAAACTGTGAAACTGTTGGAGTTCCTGCACATATATGAGCAGTATCCATGCTAGTTTGCCTCATCCGCCGCTGCCGCCACCCCCCCCAAAACATCGGCGGACCATGTCCACAGCGGTGCACGAAGCTTTTCACTCCTTGAGGCTCTTCTCCAGGGAACCCGTACCCTTGGCGCCTCACGTGCGCGAGTGGAGTCCGTCTCCGGCCACCCTACTGTTCCATCCGGTGGCACCAGAGGCCGGTGACGGGGAGGCACCGACTGGCGACCTCTGAAAGGTGTGGTCTTTGGACCCCCAAAAGGGTGGTGAATGCACAGGGCTCCACCACCAACGGCACCCCATGGGCAGGTTTTGTGAAGAACATGGTCCAACCGAAATTCCTAACCGCCAAGAAATAGCCCATCGATCCAACCGTTCATATACGTAGTGCCGAACGTTCTTTGGTCCTCTGCTGCCGCGTGCCGAGCCCAATTCCGCGCGACACAGGCACTAGACCTGCTGACCCACCGAAAAATCCCTGACCGCAACTAGTAGTTTATTGTTACTAGTAGCGATGGCCTCCAACCTACTAGCAATGGCCTCCACCTAGTAGCTTCTGGCTACTAGTAGCTTCACTTTGGCCCCTTGTTTCAGGCGCGTGGCAAAAGCTCCCAAAGTCCCCGTAGAGCGCCGATTCCCTCCTGAGAAAGAGTCGAAGTTAATTACTCCTGGTGTTCATTGGAGAACGTTCGAAGGGTGTATAACTCTCAACGACTAAGATGGTGAAAAACATTGAACAAAAAAAAGAGAATGAAGGGGCGGGGTCAATGGCCAAACACTTCCTGACTCGCCTCCTAAAGGGAACCATTCTTGTGAACATGTCAAGACCACAGCACAACCACCTGCACCTCCAAACGTTAACAAAACTATTTATGAACCTCATGATTTCTGATTCTAATCAAAGGAACTCACCCTCCCAGCTTGACCTGTGTCCCCAGCAGCCACTGCCCTGTCCTGCTTCGCACATCCACCCTCTTGGCCAAAGCCTTGAGCACCCGAAGCACCTCTTTCACTGGGCCAGAAGCCACCTGGAGAGTGATGTCAAACCCGGAAGTGGACACTGCAAGCCATACCTCAAAGCCTCACGCCACATGTGCGCTATTCTTTTTCAGGTCGTTGGCCTCGCTTTTCGTGCTGAAACGCATGGGCTTTTTCAAGCGCTTCTCATGATGTGGCTGTCTGCAGCGGAGCGGGCGGGCTCCGGGCTCCACATCCCAACGGTGCATCGTTTCGACTCACCGGCCCAACGAGTCACCAGACGATTGAGGAGGAACATCCGAACATGGGCAAAGCACGAGGCAAAAGCATGTAACGGTATGTAGAGGATTATCAATCACTATGTTTGAGCAAGGTCATTACTCATCATCATCATCATCACCATCATCATCATCATCATCATCATCATCATCATCATCATCCACTCTCACAGGGAGGGGCACACCTCGCCCACATCTTCCAAAACGCACGACATCGGAAAAAAATCAGTACCCAGATCTACTTCGATCTTCGCACCCCCCAAACGTGGCGATCGGTGAACTTCCTGTCACCTGTCCCTGCACTCTGCGCCTCGGTGGCTTTTGGAGTCGACACAGGTCCTGCGTAGCGGCCATGGGCCGCGCCTTGACACCCGTGGTGGGCTGGTGGGTGAACAGTGAAATCATGAAACATCTCAGTCTGGTAGGCTTTTGGTGGACCCTGGCAGTGCCATAATATCCTCTTGGTTACCCCAGAATGATTCATTCATCAACTAGCCCACTTGGAAGTCCGTGATCTACCACTACCGAGTACCAATGGGTCGAGTACGGGGTACCATGACTCTCAGGGCTTTCTTCTGACGCCTCGGTGAAGATCTTTGCATCTGTCCTTCCGATTCCGCCGCTGAGTCATCAGCAACGTCCTAGCAACGTCATCTGCATGGTCAAAACAGGGTGAGTATCTATGTAATGAAATGCACAGAGTAATGAATCGTGATGATAATTAAAAGAACAGCGACAAAGACCATCACGGTCCGGGGTGGCAACAGGGGAAGTTCAGATTCACTCGATTACAAGGATATGCAATTATATACATATATACACATAATTCATAACTATATATATATATACAAGTTCGCTAAAGAACATGGATTCCATGTCCGAAGGAAACGGCCACTAGTTGCAATGCTGCTTTGTTGGAATCAGGAAGCATCGCCTCCAGCGAAATGCGCTGATTTCACGCCTCCAAGGAAATGACGTGAAGCAGCTGACAGCTGGCCTTGACTGGGCCAGTTCCCAGAAGTGTTGCCAGTGATCCAGGGAATTTCTCAGATGGGGATAGATCAAAACTTGGAGCCCTTCCACCCTGGAGCAAACGACCTGGCCCCAGGTCAACCTGGTTTGGACAGTTTGGACCCAATGTCTCATCTATATGAGCAGGTCCGCGACTCCAAATAGACTCCTATTGGAACGGCCAAACGAGAGCGCTGCTTTCATTTAGCAACCATGCAACATCTTCCAACATCTTCCAGTACATGAAATGGACGCCGTCCGGGGATCGACATGTGAAAAGGCAGTGCGAGCTTGTCAGCTAGACTCTGCAGGAAGACTGGAAGAGCACTTTCCATGTTGGAGGTGTGTCCATTTGCTTGATCCCACCGGCGAAATATGTAACTATGGCCTAAAGAACTCCTGCTGCGAGCCATGGAGAATCTACATCTTTCCTTGGTATATGATGTAGACTCTTGATTAGTAAAAGCGCACGATTTGGCTTGTAAAGCCTCGTCATGGGGGGTGTTTACTACTCAGGAGTCTACATTCATGGGCTCTCTTCCACAAAGGGGGGTCGCCAGGCCTCGACTTCAGCCGAGGAGCTACACACCAGAGCAGCGATCCCAGTCTCATGACGGCAGGACCTGGCCAGTTAGACCAGAAGACTGGAGGCCACACGGTGACTGGACCTCTTGTGCCAAAACAACCTCTATAAAGAGCAACTCAATCCCGTCTCATGCTGAGAGGGTCTCTGAAAACCAAGTCTGCACACACACAGAGTGCGAGTGCTTCAGATATGCTAAATCGCAGAAATTCGCAAGAATTCGCAAGAATTGCTGGGGCCACTTCAGGCTGTGCTATGACGTTGAGCCTCAAAAACCACCATCAGAACAATGTCTCTATAGATTCAACACCGGACGTGCTCAAGCACCCCAGTGATAAACTGAATTCTGCAGGGGGTGGCTGCACCCTCCTATGGTATTATACAGTATGCATGCTCTGGCATAGTACATTGACCCATCTTGGCCCTTGAAACCACCCCAATGGAATCCCGTGGATCCTTCGGAACGGCCGAGGATGTTCTTCTCTCTTCACGGCCACACTTGGGGGGGCCCTGTTGAGTTTCATACTGAACTGGGTGGATTCCGGTCCACACCTGACTGCAGTATCTCATACATTGGAGAGATATTCATGCATCCAATTCAGGTGCCAAAAATGAAACAAACGAAGAAAAGCACAACACCACTCTTCGAATGCCCGTGTTCCCTTTCCTTGCAAGTTTTGTTGGTTGTGTTCCAACATCAACTGGCTGCCGGTCGACGCCGTCAGGCTGGTCGACGCCGTCTTCTCCGCCTCACTTCATTGGGTGCGGGTCTCTCGACCCGGAGAAGCCGCTCGAGACGGGCCCGATTCGACCCCTTGAGCCAGGCGGCGGGGCGGGCAGGGCGCGACGGAGTGGGCGGGCGGGCGGACCGTCGGTGAAACACATTGGACTCATTGACTCCGGGCCAGACTCTGGGCACCAGGAAAGACGGGCTATGCAAGCGAAATACCAAGGAAGTACCAATACAAACAAAAACGATCAAAAAAGATTCCTGGCACGTGTACCTTGTAACCCCTCTTCGGCTGAGGACTTGCAAGCTGCAAGGTCCCACGACTTCAAAGGGATGTGTGCGTGTGTGTGCATCGAGATGCATCTCCGCGATTGGTCTTTTCAAACGGAACAAGGGACTCGCATGGCCCAATTCATGTCGTACGTGCGCTAAACAGAGTTTGCCAGGCTTCTGTCCGCTGTCAGCTGGTTTCTTAGGCTTGTCTGCCAATTGGTGCAGTCTTTTTGACTGAGATCAAGCAAGCAACTCATCGTGTATGCACCGCACGTGAACAAAAACATCTGCCGATGGAGTCGCTTCACCATGTGGCTCTCCAAAGTAGAAAACAGCTCCGTGGAACATGTCTCTATAATAGAAACATCTACATAGATGAAACGTGAATGATCCAAAAAAGACCCCTCAGCTACTCCACAGTTATATAAATTCTCAGAAGGCTGTCTGAATAGCCTGAGTTGCATGTCTGCCCTCAACCCACCGATATGTTTACACCGTAGCATCCTTCCGATCGGCCTCCACCAAGCTAAGCGCTGCCCCACCAGGCCCAGCAAAGTGCGCGACCTGCCGTACCTCGCAGCCGGTGGTTCTCACTGGGGTGGTTTCTGCAATAGAGATGCATAGCCAAGGGTCAATAGAGACCCTCTGAGCCCTATAGGCTCTTCTACATTCGAGATGAAAGATGATGAAAGCATGTCATGTCTACTTGGCTACCCTCGTCTTGCAGTTCTCAAGCATGTCTACTCGGGGTGCACACCCAGGTTTGACCGACATCCCAAAACCAAACTTCAAGCACTCCATATCCCGCCAAGGCATCCCGCCATGGTCTTCGCGGGTAGTCCAATTCCTGAGTGCCCGCGAATGAGACCACCGTCGCCACTATGGTAGGTCCCCAAGGTCTGCTGATCTCCAGCAGCAGCAAGGGCTTGCAGGGGCCTCCGAAGCCTGGAGAAATCACCACTTCAACGCTTTTGGACCTTGAAAGCGGCTCACCCAGAACGCTCTGAACTGGAGCCCAGTGGCGCGCCGGGAGGCAGCGCTTGGACGTCTCGCCCTTGGCCGGCTGAATCCTGCGGCGGTGACCGGCGAGTTGTGCGGGGTTTCGACCTCGACGGATCGGGAAAGAATTTCATGTTCGCCCAAGGGAAGGACAGTGATGCCAAGCTCCGGTTATGCGACTGTCTGCTGGACTATGAGGAAATCTCTGGTGATGAGACTTGTTATTGAATATGCTGAAATGGGCCATATAAAAAAAAAACAGGTATCAGCCTGATCTCATGGCATGACTTTTCATACTGTGATCATGTGCACACTTTGCTTCGGAAACACGGACTGATATTGGCGATTGACTTGCTCACCCAAGGGCAGTCTTGTGAGGTCACTCACAAAGATGCCACATGAAACAACAACAACAACAACAACGACAACAGCAACAGCAACAGAAACAGCAACAGCAACAACAAAACAACAACAACAAAACAACAACAACAACAACAAAACAACAACAACAACAACAACAACAACAACAGCAGCAGCAGCAGCACCAGCACCAGCACCAACAGCACCAACAACCCCAACAACACCAACAACACCAACAACACCA